>JXOV01018521.1:0-18418 GCA_001014945.1 Clogmia albipunctata | reverse complement strand
AGTGGAGTGTAAAAACGTTATGTCCTGCTCGGGTGNAGTAGTTAAGATGAGTTCCAACCGTTAACGGTAACTTTACAAGTTAAGATTTCACTTGAAACATTTATGAAACATGTCAATTCTTTAATTTTCCTTGTAAATAATGAAATTTAATTTGAAATTTTAAAACTTCAGTGCTCATGAGTGGAGTGTAAAAACGTTATGTCCTGCTCGGGTGTAAGTCAACTGTTTTTTAATGAGTGAAACGAGTGTGAAACATTCGAGCCGAAGGCGAGTGTTTAATCGTTTCCGAGTTGCAAATCGTTACAATATTATTGTGGAATATTTTTTGGCGTAATTGTGTCTTACGTTTAAGGAAACTTTGTGTAGATTTAAACGAGAACCAATTAAAACTTATATTAACTAACATACCCTCTATTTAAATTTTAGATCTCGAGTTCGCCTTGGTGATCACCCGGTGGGAGTGTTTAAGAAAATCTCGAGTTACAGCCCTGTCTTTGTTGACGTGGAGGAGATCATTGTGCACCCTAAGAAGGACATTGCTTTGGTGAAGTTGGCTCAGAATGTAACATTTACAGGTAAAATTCCAATATACTCGTACAAAGAACATAAAATGATGAATTTTCTCCTTCTTTAGAACTTATTCAGCCAATTTGCTTACCAACATCTGACAACTACAACTTCCGAGAGTTGTTCTTACACATATGTCGTAAGAGTCGAAACTATACTCCTACTCGAGTTAAAGTGGAAACGATGTCAGTGCTGCCAATTTCCCCTCAGGACTGCTCCACTCTGTTCCATCGAAAGGGATTCAATTTCAACTCTAGAGAGGAGTTTTGCACGTGGGATGAGCGCGGGGATACGTGCACTGGAGACTTGGGAGGACCTCTGATCGGGAAACAGAATGATAGATTCCATGTCATCGGCCTAAGCAGTTACGTCACTTCGAATTTCCGCGTTAGAGACGATTCCTTGCCAGGAATCTACACGCGAGTCGGTTTCCATTTGAATTGGATCGAGCAGGTCCTGGCAAAGGGCATTTAATTGTGTAATCGTTGAAATAAAAAGCTGATTTAATTTCACGAGGGTTGTTGAATTGCGACTGCTTCTTCTTTGATGATACTGAGGATAGGAGATAGACAAACACACGCCTACAAATTTTCCTTCTTCTACTTTTATTTTGGGGGGCACAAAAATGAAAACAAAATAATTACAAAAATTAAGCGGCTTATTTGGCGAGTGAAGATGGTCTAGGTCTTTGGCGAATCAGCAGAACAGAATAAAAAATACGGACCGCGCTGCCCCAGCAGCTTATTTTTCGCGTCCCGTTCCCAGGAATCGGGGATTAATTGGTATGTGTCGTTGGCGCGTTTCCTAGGCACTCTCTTCTCCTCAACTGCCTTTCTTCACTCCTCTCCTCATCAGGTCTTTTAAAAGAAGTAAAATTTGTTCATAATTCACTGCCGTTCAATACTCTCTCTCCTCGTCTTACATTCAAATGAAAGCTTACCGATTTTTTCATTAGCGAAATTTCAATCAATTAGCTTTTTGTGCGCTTCGAATCGGCATCCCATTGAAAAAACCAACATAGCATTATATTATTTCAATGCGATTTCCTTTTTTCTGGCAAAAAAATAACGAAAATAATAGAAATTAATATAAATTTAAATACTCTTTCATGCTAAAATGAGCTTTCCTCCTCCTCATCCCCATGGCTCGTTCGTCATTATCTGTTCACTGCCACGAATCAAGTTGCTCCCAAAGACAGTTTCTGTGATTCGGTGGTTTAGAGGAGTGGTGATTGTAGGGCATCTCGGTAAATTGATTCATTCCATGACACAAGCATGTCTAATTGCGGCAATAAGCGGGTTTTTGAATTATCGTTTAATTCGATTTATAAGAAATGAGGTTTTAAAAAATTGAATCTTTTCAAAAATTCACAATCGGGGTAAATATTTCCAGGGAATTTATAAAATTATTTACTTAGGATAAAATTTAAAATAAAAATAATATTAAATGACATATTTCTAAGAAAATAGGATTTAAAATTTATCTTTGACGATTTTAAAAGATAAAAATTCTTTGAAGAAATTTTTTTTAATTTGTCAACATCTTACTGTGTAAATATTAATTATGGAAAAAAAATGATTTGATTTAAGAAAAATATAGTACTGACATTAGACCTCTCCCTTAAAGTTTTCAGACCTATACTGCCCTAGTGTTTAATGTTGATTAGCAGGTTTAATTGCGCTTTTACATTAGTGCTTAACCGCGTCGAAAAACAACGTAAAGAACTAATAATATTAAAATTATATTTGTACACGACACCAATACTAATGCACATAAATGGATTAAAATTAAAATTTGGGTAAAACTTAAATTTTAAGAAGGTTTACTATAAAATCTGATAACTGCCATTATTTGATTCATGACACATCTACCAGATCCTGTTTAAAAAGTGTTTTAAAGGGAAAAAAATTCCATTTAAATTTAATTCAATAAGTTCAAAAATATTCCACTAGATGACGAACGTGTCAATTTGGTAATTTCCAGACATAATACATTTAAAGCTGACGCAGTTTAAAACACAGTTGAAAACAAAGCAAACTGTCTTTTTTGTATGAATTTAGCTTGCTGTGCTTCTAGGTAGCGCACGTTTAATATCCCACCATATTTCTTGGCCATGTAATTGACAGTTTTTATTGATAAACTAGTGCATAATAAACTAATATTCGTATTACTAAATTATTGAATGCTGGAGTATAATGTATATTCTAATTTCAACAAAATATTATCAGTGAAGAAAGAAAACCATCAAACAAACTTGTACTCATAATTGCAAACTGTTCATATGCTCGTAATCAAAATTAAACCTATCCTGTAAAGTGGTCAGACCTATACTGCCTTAGTGCGTGGTGCTGAATAGCAGGTCTAATGACACTTTTATCATTTCCCATCCAAAGGCTCACCAGATTATTTAAAGCCATAACTATATCGATAGCAATAAGTTAGTTAGGGTCAGAAATTGTGTTAGGCAGGGAGAGCTAGGGCGAATTACATTGGTGTATGTTTGTCCACTATACCGCAAAGATAATTCTCTAACCCATATATTTTATATGTGAAATAGGGCAATCATTTTCTAACGGATTCTTCGTTTAAGAACAAAATGGATTCAATGATAAATTTCAATTACATTTTCTTGGTTTTACGATTACACTTTAATGTTAAATAGATTACTATTATATAAATATATAGAAAAATTGAGTGTTTTTAAAAGAAACCTTTACAATAGATTATTATTTAAAATGAAAATAAGCCTATAGTAAAATAAAACTTATGCAAGTAGAAATTGTGTTTTTATTCAATTAATTGGTTAGAGTTTCATTTGTATTTTTTTTTATTAGTAAATGATTAGTTATGTAATATTACAAAGAATAAAATAGTGATATAAGAGGCTTCAATTCAAAAAGTGAACTACCCGTTAAAAAATCCCTTTAAAAAGAATGAAATCCTAGAATCCAATTTCTAAACACATATCTTTGAAAAATTGTACTTCATCAATAAATAATTGTATTAAAACACTTGTTCTCATTTGAAATGTCATTGCAAAGTCCCCTTTCTTTTTAACAACACAAAAAAAACACGAAAGGGCGCCCGCGAAATCCAGACGCGTTTTGCATAATCATAAAAAATTGACTGCATTTGTAAATTGCCATATTGCAAACTCTTTGATTAATAACGTTGGCGATATTTATGCAAACTTTAATTCCATTTCGAACCGGGTAAATCCCTGAAGAGAGAGAGTTGGCGGTGTCTCCTAGTCGTTACTTGCCCTTCCTCTTACTCTGCATCATCGGCGGCACCCTCATTTGCATATGGCATGAAAGAAGTTGGGAAAAATTAAAAATTCATAAAACTTCTCCCCATCCAAAAAAACATTACATTACTCGTACTTACTTAAGAAGAGACGAGGAGCACGAATGCCGAAAACAAATGCCATTGGAATTATCTTTCTCCACTCTACGCTTCTACCCGTTCGATGGGTGGTGGGGGTGTGCCTTGGTGGTGTGTCGTTAGCGTTATATCATGGTTCTTATTATTATTTTATAACAATAATAATAAGAATAATAATTTTTCATCATCATCAGTATCGCGCGGCGGCAAACAAATGAAAATTATAACAAAAGGGATGTAAATGAAACGGCTCCTGCTGCTGCCTCGACTGCTTTTGCCTTTCCGTTTGAAGGGCAGAGGGATTTCGTAACTGGGGGGTTGGCTGAGAAGCTAGCGCTCTCCTTACAGAGATCTGCTGGTGATGGTGTTTGTGGCGGCGGTTCCTCGTGCATTTTTATGGCTTCTCGAGTCCTGATTATCGAGAACAAGCCTCTCACTTCTTCCTCTTCTTTTTTTCCTTGGCACTCTCCACCCCTTCCTCGTTCATTAGGATAGGATGAAATATTTACAAGACAAAAAATTTTAATTTTTCCCATTCTACCGCTGCCACCCTTCCACTTTTCCACCATTCCGCTCGAAGCTTAACCAACCACCATCGCGTTTTACAGTAAGATCTCTATGATGGGATTTTTTAAGAAAAGGTCATGATAGGATTTTGATGGTTATAAAAATAAACAAAATTCATTTATTTTTTAATTTTATAATATTGTATAATTAGTATTAATAAAAATAATCATTTTTGACAATTTTACATCAGTTTGGGAATTTCAGCAATACATCTTGTTAAATAAATTAAATGGTTGAAAATAGATTGTTTTTTGTAGATTAAAGTGGAACAATACTTTATTATTAATTTTATTTTAAGCATGAATGATAATTAAAATTAATTTAAAACAGCCGTTTATATAAAAAAATGGAAACATCAAAATTTTCCTCTATTAGTAAATAATATATTACAGAATTGAAAAAAATCTTAAAACCATATTTTCATATCAAAATATTAATTATAATAAAAATCATTTTAAGAAAATAAATTTTTGCACTTTTGTTTCGAAATGTTAGCTTTTGCACATCATTCAAAATGCGTCAATGAAAATTTGCAATTTTATATTATTAATGAAGAAAAGAATAAGTTTTTAAGAAAATGCAAACAAATTTATGTCCTGCTCGGGTGTAAAATCGATTTTTGAACTCGGAAACGACGATTTTTTTATTTCACACATGTGTCCACGTTAAAAAACAGCTCAATTTACACTCTTGTAGCACAAATAACTTAGTTATTAATACATAAAATTGATAGTTTGTCATATGTCTCTATTACATTAAGTATGCTTTACTCTTTGTTGTTTTCCGAAAACATGCTACAATTTAGGTTCCATCTTTTGAAAAATAATATTTTTTTAAAGAGCCTGTGTTTGATAAGGATTGGAAAGAACTTTTTCCCTGCTGAAATGATAAAACCCTATCATCACCTCGATTTTTTAACTCGTTTTCTCATAAAAAAATATAGAAGGCTTTATACTCATAACGCAAAAAATAACTTATTTCCAATTACATATTCATATGTTAGTTTTTTTCATTGATTTATTTTACTCGTACTTTTTCACTAGTAAATATTTTCGCAAATTTTTTCACAATAGCAAAATAGAAATTCTCCTAATAGATTTGTTTTAAAGCAAAAATTTTAACACAAATTATAGCACAAAAATTAATTTTTTTTTATCGAGACTGGGCCGTGAAATAGAGATTATGTTAATTAAGCTCACTTTTTCATTCAATAGCGAAGATAAACTCGTTCCCTCATTAAAAAGCTGACTTTACACCCTTATAGTATAAAATACAAATTTCCTTATAAAAACGTGATATGGAAAATCTACAATTTTTATATGAAAGGTTCAAATTTCAATACTCAACCCAATTTTATCCAAATAGTCAATAACATAATTTTAAATTTAACTTATTGAAAGTTCTATAAACAGATTTCTGGATGTTTTCATCTGAAATACGTAAATTCCCATATAAATGGTTTCATTACTGTGCGAAGGAAGAACGGAGTGTGTTTCAGTTACTAGATAGAAGAATGGCTTGAGACTTTCCACTTTTTCTTCATCATCATCAAAGGTGAAAGGAGGAGGTGGAGGATGGTGAGTAGGAGTGGGTGCTCTCTTCATCTCATCACGCGGGTGTGTTTTTGCAAATTAAAGCCGAAAAATGGGTTGAAACGTGGTGCTGCTTTATTTTTTCAGCTTCCTTCGCAGTTGTTGTTTTTTCTTCAGTATTTTACTTTCTCTTTGGGGGTATTTTCATTAAAATACTGATGATGAACGAAAGTATCCACGAGAAATTCTAAAGCCAACAAAATACGGGGAGCAGGAATAACAACAAGACAAGGAGTGGAAAGAGATGGGGGGATGGGGTGGACTAGAAAGGGGGCACTCGACAAATACTGGAATAGGAGCAGGGGTAGGAGGTGAGGTAAATTTGCAGCTTCGCGAAAGGAATGCTGTTGTGGATGGAATGAAGGAGGAAAAAATAAATGAAAAAAAAGAGAAATTAATGAGATGAAATTATGGGGAACTCTTTTAAGATGGAAATTTAAATTTGAATGGGGCGAGCTGGGCGAGAGGAGAGATGGAGAGAGAGCGCGCACAAGAACACCATCACCAACTGCAAAGAATCGAAAAGTTTACCCCCTGAAGAAGAAAAGGAGAAAAATCGATTTTTTCGTATTCTAATGGAAATTAAAATAAGGGTGGGATTATTTTAATTAAATGAACGCGAGGCGGCGGCAGCGGCACAGAGACACTGGAGCGAACTCAGCTCCAGCCAGCGCGAGGGTGCAAATTAACGAGTTTGCGTAAAATAAAAACTGAAGAGCGTGAATGTGTTTGTTTCGCGCGAGTTTGATGCATTGGTAGTAGTAACGAGCGAGCAACCCTTTCATCACTGCGCATTTTGTAATTGAGAAGAGCCGAGGCAAAATGGAAGGGTTAATTAGAGGTGGGCAGGAGAATTAGAGGCAGAGTGAAAGGGTTAAACTAGGGCCACCATTGGCGATAATTAAGCACAGGGAAATGGACGGCTGCGCACTTCAAAATGGACGTCGAACGCAATTGAACTTGATCTCGAAATCAAAACCAACTTGACCTGCAGTTCGTAATCGCCTTGAACTCGTTGACTTGCTCCACCTGTTTCCACGAACAACCGCCTCGTCGCCTTCGTAGGAATCGCCGGCAAAATAAAAATCGGCAAAAAATCTGCTGATTATGGAGGCATTGGGCGAAATGCTAAAATAATACAAACTGATGGTTTCCCTTTTAAGACGCGAATAATGTACATTAGCCTCCCCCTCTCATTATACGCGAGCTCTCTTCCCCCCGTTCCTTCTCCTCTTCCTCTTTCTTTCGGGTGACACACTGCTGTATTGTGGGATGAGGATCTGGAATTTATTTTATTAGTATTTGAATGGCTTCTCTTTCGCCTTTTCCTATTCACTCCGATAATTTATTTTTTTAAACTCTCGGATGGGTGAGTGTACAAAAGTGCGCGATTTTCAATACTCTTTCCCCCATCCCACCCGCCACCAATTGCCCTTGTTGTTGCTGTTGTGGTGGTGGGTAATTTAAATGGGAGCTGAGCGGGCGACGAGGACCAGAAGGCAATCCGAAATTCTAGTTTTAATCACGTCTTGCAGCTATAAATGGCTTCAGAGGAATTATCATTTTTATTTAGTTTGGTAAACCCTTCGTTTGAAGTTCTTCTTCTCAAGGATTATCCTCTCGGACTGCAATTAATTCGAGAGTGTCAGAAACATTTTTTGCGCAATTCACCCAGAGGCATTTTATGGTGGAGTTCAAGCAAAGATGTATATCTCCTAGTTGAAATGTTAAATAATATTACATTTTATATTAAATGATCTTATTGCAAATTTATTATTTTGAAAACTAACGTTTGTAATTATTCAAACCTGTTGTAAAAATAGTTTTGATATTAAAAGGTATTTTTTTTAAATTTTTAATCACAATACAAATTTCTAGCATTTACTTGTTTTTTAACATAATAATAATTTTTGTTGTGTTAGTATAATTTAATACCCGCAGATAATTACAAATCGTGTAAATACACAAAATTAGTATCTTATACCAAAATTCAACTAGTAAAAATTATAATTTTTAATCGTAGTAGCGTAGAATGAAAATTATTCTTTGACATTTTTCATGTCTCTATAATAAAGTAGTCCATGATTTATGAATCAATTTAAATTTTTCCCATTAAATGACAAAAAGAAAAATTTGTCGTAAATGTTTGTTCTGGCTTCTTAATGTGGTTTAAATGATAAGTGCTATTACAGGAATATCAGTGATACAGTGCTTGGTGCTCTATATCCGTGATATGTTGAAAATTTCAAACCTAATTGTATAATATTTTGTATAAAACTGGTTGGAAAAACACATAATTAAACACCTGTATCTATTAGAACTCATTTCATTCGTTGTCTAGACCTCTACAAGAGTTTAATTATAATTCATTTTTCCTACACGTTGTATAAATAACTATTATGTAACTACAATCGTTTTATTATCAGAGGGTAATTCTTGTTTTTTTTCTGACGTATTATTACTCATTACGACTTATTTATAGTAGTAATAGGCGGATTTTCCATAGCCATAACTGATTTTGTTCATTTGTATTACAGTATTATACGGTGAATTGTACGAATTTTAATATTATTGGGTTAATATCTATGAATAATTGAAGTCATATACATTATCACCATCCAAAACTAAAAAAAAAGATATATACTGCCCTCGTGTGTATTATCAAGTGAAGCCGGTTTACGAATTGATTGAAAATTTGTCTAAATCCACACCTTTATTTTATAGAATAGGCGGCACCCATCGCTTCAAGGAGTGGCAGTAGAGTAGTAGGTCTAGTGGGGTTCTTCATGGGATTTTCAATCTAATCTGTCATTAGATTATTACTCCATATTATTATTAGTATCATATGTAATTGTGAATAGCTAAAGTTCTAGGATCTTTGGTGATTTTGTCATTAAAATATTATTTTTAAATCATAATTTAATTGTATAAGGTATATTGCGAAGAACCATCTCCAATAACAGTAATTTCGCGGCGACTATTTTGTGACGACATTAGAAACCTCTCGACGTTTCCATTGACTTCTTATGTGGAAAGTGTCCTTGTTAAATTGTTTTTAACCAGTATTGTCCTATCTGCAAATAAATTAGCACCAAACTTTCCGCGTTGCGTTTAATTTACACGAACACACACAGAACTTTTGACTCTATTTATTAAACTATTTTCAGAGATCATTAAGATTTCCAATCGATATGATCGAGAAAACCAGAACTGAAAGGGTTACGTATTCCGGTGAAATGTCTTTCCCTAAGTATTTACATGAAAAGGAACTACGAAATTAAAATTTTAATAAAATTGTACCGAATTATTTGAAGTATATATGAATGATAATCTTTAAGAAATGAAACGTTTATCTCAAATTAGGTATTGTTTAATTTTTTTCTTGATGAAAAATCCGTCATCCTCTATTTAAGCTACACTTTTCTCAGCGATAATTTTATGGCGGTGCCATCACAATCTCGCCCAATTTCGGCAATAACAATGCAAAAATAAATATAAAAAAGTGGACTTATTGTTTGGCTCCTGAAATTACCAAGTCTCTTTCGACTCTTTTCCGTTAATTTCGCTTCCGTTTTTGCTGCGACTAAAGCGCTTCATCACTCCCCTTCTCTGGCCGTCCCCATCCCTGAGCCCTTTCGGTCCACAAAAGCGACGCCTCTTCTTATTATTATAATTTCGGAACAAATTTGCTGGGGACTGTCTCTCCCTTTTTTCCTTGGGTGGACGACGCGATTTTTTCCTCTGTCTTTGGGTGAGGGGGAGCCGAAAGGAGCGACTGAGGACTGGTTATTCTGTCTATGTGGGTACTTGGTGATTTTTTTCTTCTCTGTTGTATTCGCATTTTAAACGAAGAAAAATGTTTAAAATTAAGAAGAAGGACGAAAAAACGCACGGCTCCATTTTACACCCTTCCAATTCTAATTTTTCTTCCTGTTGCCAGCTTCTTCGTCGGCTCCTTCGCTCCCAAACTCCCAGCTCTCGGGCCAGGCAAATTAATTTAGCGGCCCCTCGTTTCGACTTTGTTGTTCTCCTCATCCGCTGCCACCACTTCTCCGCGCTTCTTCGCAAAACCGCTCTTGTATGTCCTCTTGGCGGTGGCCATCCCTTTTCCACCTCCCTCCCTTCCTCTTCAACGCAGCTCACTGAAGGCTTTTAGTAAATGAATAAAGGCGAAAGAGGAGTTTTAGAGGCTAGAATTTGGTGGAAATCGAAATTCAATTTCACGTCCAAAATGCGCGCTTTTTTACGTGAGTCTGGCATTCAGTAGAGAGGAGAAACCCCTAATTTGAATGCTGGAATAGCATTGATCTGATCCCAGTTGTCACAACAACTCGGCTCACTGCAATGTGGAACGGGTTCATAATTGAAAAGATGTTGCCTTAGTAGGAGTTACGAGTGTAGCGAGTATACTACGCTGTTTAAAATATTATGGAACGTCATTATATCAGTATTAAATTGATTTTTTTGCAATTTAAGTAAGTTTTTTAAAAATCTAAAACTATCTTTAAATAAGTTTGGTAATAACCTTTCATGCGTGTAATAAAGTAATATACATTAATTAACAATCTTTATAATACAGCGCGAGTTAGCTTTATAAACGCATCCATGATTCCTTGCTACCAGATGTCGTAGAGGCTTCATATTTACACACAATTTTATTCTTAACAAATTTCAATTGGATGTCAAAAATAATTGTAAATACTTTGATATATACTTTGAGTAATATTGTGTACAAATTTGAAGCTATTGCGATATTTGGTTCGAGAGATATCAAAGAATCGTGGGTGCGTTTATAGAGTTAACTCGCGCTGTATGTAATAAATAACAATATATTACTTTTTGCTGCCTTAGTTATCTTAAATTGTCTACTATTAGCTTACTCCAGAACAATACAAGCAAGTAGACAGATGAGTAGTTGAATCTCCAAAAGAATTACATATAGCCGGAAAGCTTTGTGGATACTCCGGTCAATCTAGCAGAACTACCTCAAACATTTTTATTCATAACTAACCCTGATCCCTTCCCTTATACTGTGTTTGATCTATACTGCCAACGCGTACGGTGATGAAAGGCGTGTTGTTGGCATATGTAGTAGGAGGTGGTAGGCGGCACCCATCACTCCAAAGAATCATGATGGTCCTTGACACCGCTGGTCATTCATATGAATTTATATATACGTATATGAGTGAGGCTTATAATGGAATGTTTGGTCTAATTTTACCTAAGATTACATTACATCTTAAACTAAAACATAAGAATTTTCTAGGAATCATAATTTGCAAAGCTGAAGGAAATCTTGATAATATTTTATTTAAATTTAGCTTTTTACTTATTGCATAAATTGTACAAATTTAATTTGAATTTGTCCAAGACCGACTTCTTTGGATTTGTAATAGAAGAATTTAAATGTACCTAATACTTTACAAGTTAAAGGAAAAATTGACAAATTCTCCAAATTTATAAGTCAATCATTTTATTGTACTCTAAGTAATGTGAACTGTTCTTACATGTTAACTCCAGACCTATACTGCCCTGATCCGCGGTGCTGAATAGACTTTTAACCCGTCCAAAATTATTGTTTCTCAAGGTCATTGAAAGTATCATTAACTTCTCTTCTTACCTAGATAAAGAAGATAAAGAATATTCAGTTTAGAATAATAACCCATTTTCAGTAACACGAATTCCATCTGTAAAATATTCTGATCAAGACAAACAATAGTTGTTCTTATCAAAAGGCAAAGTACTATAATTTAAGCAAATCATTATTCGACTTATTACTCGTTGGAGCAATTAAACAATTCCGCCGTTTAATTTGAAACTCATCCACCCTTACAAATCCTGAAAATTGCCCCCATCTTTCACTACAGAGCCTCTCCAGGGAGGAGGATGAGAACGATGAGGAGCGGACAAAAGACAAGGAAAACTTACAACAAGGACCGTAAAGCAAGTGGAATTAAAATTATAATTAAATTTTGAATAATTCATTACATTTTTCCGTTAATTATTTGTCGACAACGAGGACGACGACGAACGAGCGAAGAACTCTTCTTTTCTCTGTCCACCACCACCGCCAGCTCCTCAGGAATTATTATTCTCGTCTCCGGCCGCAGAATTCATCGCCTCTCCATTCTTCTTAGGACATTATTCTGGGCACATTTTATTATTTTATTTGACAATGAAATTAATTCATCGTGTTAATTCAAGAGGCTAATTACTTAAACAATTAGAAAGAAATTTGCATACCGACGGCGCACCGCAACCACTTTCCGCCGTACCCCAATTAAAATGACAAGGGGTAATTAATCTGGCTTCGAATTTTCAATGAGATTCGTCGGCTCAACCAGCAGCGGGACATTCCAAATTCCGACTCATCATTAATGGCCGACGCCGCCCGCCCCGGCCCCCGATTGAAGGATGGATAATTAAAAGTGGATCGATTCCGTGAAACTGAAACTGTATAATTTTATGCTTCAATAAATTTCAACCGTTTCATTTGTGTAAGAATTTTAATTGAAGGTTAAACAACAAACACACTTTTTAGATTTGAATTCTTGAAATTGGTTAAAATTAAATTATAATTAGATGCTAATTAAAATTTTGATTGTTCTTTTTAAATTTTTGGTTTCTTATTGAAATGAAGATGCATACAAGTGAATTTAATATCCCTTCATTAATATAAATCATTCGAAAAACAGTTTTTATGATAAGACTGTTCAGTTTTTACTAGTAAGATAATACCATTTTATTGTATGGGTGTATTTATATATTTTTTTATAAAAACATAAAAAATACATATTTAGATTCAGGGAACAAAGTTTATATATTATTTTATAAATTTCTTAAAAAAAAATTAAATCATTTGTTTATATAGTAATTTAGTTTTAGACATATTATTCAGAGCGGTAAAGAAAATTATTAATTTTAAAATTTTTTTCTTAAATTTGTTCCATATATTAATCCTGCTGATATTTTAGAGAAAGTTCATAGACAAATCAAATATAATCTTTTTTAATATGGTTTGGCTTAAATGCGACCATCCCGCTTTGTCAGAAAATTTTTAAAATTGTGACTTTATATGATGTCTTATTGTACAATGCACGGTGAGCCCAGTTTTCTATAATTTATTTCAAATCGGAATTTTTTAAAACAATTTTCGCATACTTCGATATCAGTATTGTTAGAGTTTCGAATTGCCAATAGATTGTTTAAAAATGTCCCATTTAACACCGATCTATGCAAAATGTGTCTCTGTGTTCTAGCGGATAGCACCCTAGACATCCTCCTTGAGGTCGTGGGTTCAAAACCCGGGCGGATATTTTTCTAGCGCGAAAAAGTTTCAATTTGTGTATAACAATAACATTGCGAAATAATATTCATAGAGAATTATAAAATAAGAAATGGCGCAAACAAATAAATAAAATGGACTGATTGACTGGGTCCGTTTACAACTGGCCTAGGTGCTATTAATTGACCAATAATACACTGAAAACAAATAGTCACGTAAAGTCTAACACCTGATGGTTGAGATTGAGACTACTCCTAGTTCCGCAATGGAATGCCGCGGGAATAATTTTTTATGCAAAATATGTACTTTTTTCGCAGTTTCTTAAAATGAATTAAAGTATTTGCAAATCTCGTAGGTTATGAAGTTTATGTCTAGAGCATACCTATTCAGGTATGAAGCTTGATTTCTCAATATAATCATTTTCAATCAAAAGTACGGGATTCGCTTTAGGTTCCATTATTGTTAGGACCTCAAGCAACTATAAATACGAGTACATTTTCAAAAACTTAAATAAAATAGTAACAGAGTAATTAAATTTAATTGAAAAATCGTTTTGCAATACAAATTTTATGTTTTGCACGATAGCTCATAAAATGTAATGTTGGGTGCGTTATTTGACACTTTTTTCCTCAATCGTTTATAGAAAATTAATATATCTGAAACCATAAGATCTTAAAAAGAACTCACCTTATAATTAATGATTTCATTTCTAAAATTAATCCATTTGAAAAAGACTATTTCATAACAGTTAATTGGGAAATTGGTTGTTAAAAAAAGGGCGGATCGTTCACAAGCAATAAATTTTGGTGTGATTAGCTCATTATAGTTTACTCAAAAACGGAATTTATATTTAGTAATTGTTGTTTGAAATAGATACAGAGAACAATTAATGGGAACGTGATGATGTTATATCGTAGTTGGTCTTCTTTTGGATATAAAAAAAAAATTTTTATCTGTTTTTCTAAAATTAGTTAAATAATGCGTGCTGCTTATCACAAATCTCGTAACAATCGTGTAATGCAATTGAATGGTGATTATTTCAAATATATCAACAATCAAAATTTGTATTTCAAATCAATAATGATTGGTTATATATAAAAGCCATTTAATGTGGATTATATATTTAAATAAACGATAATAGTCTAATTATTAGAAATAGCCTTATTTTAAAATAAATACAAACGCTTATTAATAGAGGTCTCTTTTATTCGAACATGAAAATATTATTTAATGATGTATTCCATCATCTTTAGATTTCATGTCACTATCATCATAGTTATAAAATGACACATTTCTACAAAAAATTTAAATTATTAATAAGGATATTTAAATATACAAATTTTCTTACCGTTTCAGATCTCAAGTTTGACTTGCAAATCCAGTCTTTTTCCACTAAAACCGAAAGATTTGCTTTAGGCTCCATTTTTGTTTGAAGTATGGCTTTCAAGAAGCATTGCAGTAACTATATATACTTTTTAAAACTATTAAATGGAATTGTGACAGGTTAATTTAATTTCATTCCAAAATCGTTTTCATATTTTACAAAAATAATATTTTTGCACGATCAATCATAAAAAACATTTCCTGTTATGACAATAAAAATGAATAAAGACATAATTTCTATTATTTTAAACATTTCAAATTTATAATATTTAAAAGTAAATAACATAATATTTATAATTGTGTTTAATACGTGCTACATGTTTGAGTATTCTAAACACAGTCAGTTAATTTTAATATTTTTGAAAACGATGTCAATCTTTAGAATAACATGATTGATATTTGAAGATTATATTTAAATTTTATAAATTAAATTATATAATATGAAATTTAGTTAAACACTAGTAGGGGTTAAATTTACAAATTTAAAACAAGTTTCGAAAACAGTTCTTATAGAAGACATACAATTATGGTCCTCAATTGTAATTATGTGTCCGACAAGAATTTTGTATTTAGAATTTGTTGGTAGAAATGGATACAGTGAACAATAGAAGGGAACTTGATAATGTGACAATGGCGTTTGTCTTATTTTGTAATGACGATTCCTTATAAACAATTGCTTCAATCCATCCAAGAGGACCGTGTAGACTTATTTGACCGATAAGGAGATGGAAGGATTTTGTGGATGACGATGCGTAGGACCTGGGTTTGAATGACTGGTAGAGCATGACCGCGCCGAATGGAGGAGAAGTCTGGAGAAGGCAAACGTTCGACAAGGGCTGTAACGCCACAGAAAAAAGGATTCTCTCAAAATTGACTTATTGCAGATTAATGTGTATTGCTAATCGCAAAACCAGTAACAATCCCGCTAAGCCAAAGAATGTTAATTAATTAGAAGAAATTGACTACCCAAATATGAGTGTTTTATTATAAGAAAATGATAATGTAAATTAAAATTCGATTAAGCCTACTTCTATAAGTGAATATCGAGCCGTAGTGAGTGAGGAATATAATAAGCGATACCTCCAATTTTAAAATTTCACGCTTGTGGTTAATGCTCAACCAGATTCCATTATTCGCCGATGTTTCGCAATTTGTTTAGATATTTCTTTTTGTACATCATATCAAAAACAGAGAAGAGTTTCGTTTGAGCTGATAAAGTTGGGCCTTTGAAACTTTTAATGTTGGGATGGAAATTAATTAAATGAACAAAGAAGCTTTTATCCCCGCAGTAGTCTCCGTGTGTTGTTGGCCTTTGCGTTAATGTCATGACCACGCCTTTGAATTTGCATTGCTTAATTTTCGCACAAAGTACACAGAGCTCTTTTTGTTGTAATGTGTTTTTTTTTATTTTAATAATATTTATTCCGCTCACTTTTAGTCAGCCGATGTTCTTTATTATTTGCAAAAGAAGAAAAGCAAGAAGAAGGACGATGAAGAAATTATAATTGCCGGTGTGTGTTGAGACTTGAGAGTAATCCGCGGAAGATTGGGTGGAGGAAGAAAGAGGCATCCACCCTCCTTCTGGCTCCTGGCCAGCATTAAGCCACGTTATTATCTCTCATGTTTTAAATACGTGCACATCGCTTTTGTTGTTATTGTTCATCAAATTAAAATTTTATTTGGAGGGTGGCTCAAAATGGCCGGTTTTATTGTTTTCGTTTTAATCGCTTGTTTTTCAAAATTATACACAGAGAAAAACGAGGCCATGGAGATAGAGTCTTACTAAAAGTGTGCGCCCGGCTCTTGCTGGAGAGGAGCATGTTCATCCGAGAAGAGATGGCCAGGAGGCGGAAGATAGGAGGCCCTTGGATAATGAAGATTGGATTTAATAAAGATAAAAATAAATATCAAGCGCAATTAAATGAATTTTGAGATTCCCAGAATCACCTTTCGTCCTTTATTGCTTATAGAAATTTGCGCTTTTTTATCGAGGCATCCACTGGGCCAAGAAATTCCTTCCTGGGCGAAGAAATTAAATAGTTGAGTGGCGTGTAATTAAACCGCTCCAACAACAAGCAACCGATAAGCACCGAGAGGAAAAGATTAAAGAAATCCGGAAAAGTGAATTTATTCGGATCAATTTCCACTTGACTATATTAAATATTGGGCTACTTTTCGGGCAATTAATTAGAATTTGTCCATTGAACAGTGGCATATTTTTAATCATTAATTTCGGGTCCCATTGTTCTTCAGCTCTCTGATTTATTAGAAATAATTTGTCAGTGACAAGCAATTGTTTGCGAATTGTTGTTGTTGCCGTTGCGATAAAGAGAATGGAAATTACCATGAAAATTTTCCGCTGTAATGAACAAAAAGTGGAGCTAATTGATGACAGATTCGAGGCCTGGAGAGGAGCATTCCTTCGTCTCCTTCTTCTCCACGGCACCGGCGGTTAATTAAAATTATAATCGATGATTAATTTCCATTAGTCAACAATTGTTTAACGCAAAATTTTAAACAAAAGAATTCCGGAAATTGTTCAAGTGGAAGCTTGAGGTTCCGTTAAGCGTCAGTTTTTCTGTTTGCGTCAATTGAAAAAGAAAAATTAACCGATAATTATGAAGTTTTTTTTTAAATAACAATAAGAAGAAATAATAGAATTTTGAGGAACTTCAAATTAAACTTGATTTAATCAGATTAATTTATAAATGGGTAATGAACATATAATAATTGGTAATAAAAATGCTACCATAATACAAACTTAACTGACCGTCTCCATAATTTAAAAACCTATTCAATGATGTGTTTGGTCCGGACTTACACGGCCCTAATGTGAGGTGCTGAATAGTGAGTGTATATCACTTCTGATTATAAGCTTATTTAACGAATCATCTTTTCTATAAAATTCTCGTGTCACGGTGTTAAATAAAGCCATATTCCGGAACTACTGTACTGATTTTAATGAAATTTTGTGAGCATATGAAGTTGGGCCAACACTAATTTTTCATATTCCTAAATGGTAAGGGCGAGTCTTTATTTTTTAAAACTTTTTTTTGGCAATATAGATTTTTAGTATTTTATTATAAATGAGCGAAAATAAAACTCTTGTGTCACTATAAAAGTTCAATAAAGTAAAACTCTCAAACGGATCAATATTTATGTTTTATCCCCGTAAATAGTAAGAGTGAGTCACCCCTAATTTTTATTTTTTTTAAATATAGTTTTTTTATTTGATTATGATTAGGCATATAAGTATACGCACATAAATATCATCACAATTTATTGGAGAGAGATAGAAACATCTCACTCTAATAAACTTTTTTGAAATTTGTAGAGATTGGGTTATAACAACAATATGTAATTTCATTAAATTGGTGACTAATTGCGTGCAAATCATAAAACATTACCGCACTCCGTGCTGTAAAGTAAACCATAATTAATTATAAACAGTTTGGATTGTGCCCAATGGCACCTGCACTGTGACCTGTAAGATCTATTGTGCATTGTCCAATTTTAGTTTTAGGTCAGNTGTGCGACTTTCCTAATGAAAGTCACAATCTTCCGGACCGGAATATTTCTAATCTCACCAGATTGCAACAGTGTTGCAACACTAGTGATGTCAACTCCGACACAAAAAACC
>JXOV01018501.1:5153-20321 GCA_001014945.1 Clogmia albipunctata | reverse complement strand
AATTGTAAATATTATTATTATTATTTTTCGGAATTTGAATTCAAATAAACGTAGTAGTCTAGAAAAATAATAATCACTCTCAAACAGACACTACAAAAGATAAGTCACGTCTTTTTATTTGTCCTAATTCTAAAAAGGTGAGATTATTCAAAAACTTAAATAATCCTGAGGTGGCTGAACCCGCCCACGAGAAGCTACCCAGGATAGGCTCAAAAGTGTAGATATACTCAAAAACTAAGTGAAATAAGCAAATTCATATTTAACCCATTTTAACTCATTTCAGGTCCAGTTTTTAGGATTTACCAAAAAAGTTTTGCTTAAAATGAAGTTGGCGGAGGCTGTTGGAACAAATTTAGTTATTAAATAATCTTTGATATATCAAATAAATCGATAAATATGTTAAATATGATTAGTCTTTTGTCTTCCAAGACAGTGAAAAAAATTACTTTTTTTCACTCCTTTTGTGAACTAGATTTAAATTTCGGCCCACTTTGGTGTAAACTAAGCCGCTCAAATGAGTATAACGTAGATTAATATCTGGTAGGTGAAAATTTTGTTGCTATGAAACAAATATTTTAAAACCATTTTTGAGATGGAAAACTTGAAGACTGCAAATAAAACTCTAAAACCGTACATAACAAAACATATTTGTTCTAAAGTCTTAGTATTGTTTACAATTTCCTAATTTTAAAAGGTCCAGGCTTATAGAAATTTGAGACTTCGGACTTGAAATAATTATTTAAGATGTCTGTCCCATTTAATTTTACCTTCATGATGACCACGGTTTTAATTAATATCTGCAAGAAAAAGTTATAATCTGGAAATGGAGACTTATAAAATAATCCAATTTAATTTTGCCGTAAGTTTCGGAAACGATTAAGTGGAGAAATGAAAAATCGCATAATTTAATTAAATCTCATCAAGTCGGGTATTCCATTTGCCTTCAGAACTTTGTACAGAACGTCACACAGAGAGAGCTCCTTAACGTCCAACAACCGCGTCTCCTCGTTTCGCACCCAGACAAATTGCATTTCCCAATTGTATTAAGTTTCCTAGACAATTTCGCTACAATTTAATTAATTGTTGAACGCAATCCGAGACTATAAAACCGGTTGCTGGAGGTTCCTCTTTTTATTTTTTTGTTATTCTATAAAAGGATGGAGGAGTGGAAAGTGATTCTGTAACTGAAGCCTGGAGACAGATGGACCAAATTTATTTAGCCTTAATTTGTCTGTCGCTTGGCGTGACACTTTTTTCTCGGGTTTCACAATTCTTTGGTTTACATTCAACAAAAAGAAAGAGCGCTTCTCAAAATAACAACAACAATTATATGGATATAATCATAATAATTATGCTCGGTTTTTTTTACATAATCATCAATAATAATTTGCGGGTAATAAATCGTCCGGCTTATGTACAAAAGTTCCACTTTAATTTGACACATACAATGTAAGGATAAATACCACTCCTATTGGTCATTTAAATAGGTTTTCCATCTTTTTTTGTTTATTTGTTTGTTATAATTGTCTATAATTTTAGTCCTTTTTCTTTTGATTCCAAAAGATTTTAATAATGCCTCGAGGAAACAATCCTACTTAAGTTTTAGTGTGTGTAGACGTTACTTTTTAGAAAAGTTTTTAAATAGAATATATATAGGAAAAATATCATTTTTGATTTTATAATTTAGAAATACCTAATTTTAAAGCAAATTCTATGTTTTTAAATATTTAAATAGCTTATATTTGATTTATAAAATAGTATATTTCGTTACAAGTGGTGAAATAGAGGATATCGCAACACGAATTTACCGTGTATTTTAACTAGCGCAGCGAGTTAAAATAGGTAAATGAATGCTGTAATAACCTATTTCACATGTGTATTGTACGCTATTTTGTGTAATTCTGAAAAAAAAACACTAGTTGACTAATAAAAACGTTCGCAGCGGTTTTTTTCTCCAAATTTTGGATCCAGTAAGACAGTCTTATCAAATTAGAGGGAGAACCACCACTTAAATAAATCTGAATTGATTGGAGAGAGTTTGAAACATTCCCATCTCACTCTAATAAACTTAATCGACTGTAATTTTAAATTTTAATATTTAAATAATAAATTTGTAGAGATTGGGTTATGACAACAATATGTAATTTCATAAAATTGGTGACTAATTTGCGAAAAATTTTGAAATATTACCGTCCGCGTGCTGTAAAGTAAACCGTTACAGAAAAAGAGGCTACTTTTCGATACAAAATTACACAAAATAACTTGCGGTACTGTACGAATATGTCTAGATTATATTTTAATATAGATTTTAATGAATTAAAAGTAAATATTTCATTAGCAAATTGTTTGATTTCCATTAATAAAATTTTAAAAACCAATTCAAAATGATTTTAAAAATGTAAGTTGTAAAATTTTAATATTTTTTGTTGCCAAATTTATCTATAAGTTTTGATTTTAGAAATTTTGCCAATTTTGATTTTTTAAAAGTAATTTTAAAGTAAACAACTATCTAAAACATTAAAACAGTTTTAAAAACAGGTTTCAAATATTTATATTGATATATAGTGGAAGAGTTTGTTAAATGGTTTTAAATCTCTGTTTTTCTTGGCTAGCCGCCGTTCCTTTCGGAACACAGGGCAACAGATGGTTTTAAATATTATAGCTATAATGTTTTCAAAACTAAAGCAACGTGCTAAGTTTTTAATTATTTTCAAATGAAGAAGGGTATGTATTTCTATTTAAAACCCATTTCATAATGATATTTTTGGGGAAAAATCAATTTATAATAGATCAAACTTAATGCTTTTATCGATCCCTTTAAAACTTCCAATACAAATTGATTGAATTTTTTCGTTATAGAAAGAATTTTCTTTAAAAAGAATCCTATCCAAATTGAATATCGGAGATTTTTCCAGAAAAAGATGAAAAAAATTCAAAAATACTTGTTTTGTCAAGGTCTTATTACAAGTATTTTTCGAAGATTTTAATTTTAAAATCTTTAAAATCTTAATTTATTATCATAAAGAATAATATCTAAAGAAGTACTTTTATGACAGCAGAAGTTTTTTTGGTATATATTTTGAAAAATATAATTTTTAGTCAAGATTTGGTTGTCTCTTAGAGAGAGAGTTTCTATCTAATTAGTACTCAGGCTGCTGGACGGAAAATACTAAAGAGAAATAAACGTCCTACAATATTACCGATCCAAGTAAAAATATGCTCAATGTAGACTACATTAGTAAAGATAAATATGTTTTATAAATAGGTATCGTATATATCAAGATGAAGGGTCCTAAGTCTTGTGATGTGTTAACACGTTACAACAAGAGAACTGGATTTTGACCTAGAGCTCCCATATACCATAGTATTTGTTCTTTTATTAGTAGTAAATATTATTATTACTCTAATAATATCATTAATTAGATCCTAGCTACAAAATTTGTTGTCTACGTCATATTGGTAGTTGTAGTTTTTAAATTTTTTGGAAAATTTTTTTAACCACACCCACACACACATATAAATATCTAATCAATTAATTGTCTAAATATAATATTGGTTTTAGACTCTCTATATAGTTAATAATGACCATGATCCGATGCTGTTACCTCTAGGCACTTGGTACAAATTACAGTTTTATGTCACCTTTTTTATTATTATTATTCAATTTTAGGTTCTTAAGCGCTTACTTAGGAAATTTCATGGGTTTTGCTTTTCAACAAGTTTTTTTTTTGTTTCGAGCTCTTTTTTAATTTTAAACTATAACGTATAATATAAATCGAGAAGAACAAAGTTTTAATATCTGAGATATCTACGATAGTCTCGCTGTCCAAATTTCACAATTAGATCACGATCATGGGAAACATCAACGACGAACAATTATTGATAAACAGAAACTGCTCTTATTTTTAAAACTAGTACATCTGAAACCCGAACAGTCTTATGTCATAAAAATATAGACCATTAAAATCAATAATTGTTTTTCGAGAGCTGAGATCAACCTAAGTCATGCAGAGTGACCTTGGATTTCAGAAGTCATTATTCATTTTCTTAACTAAATAATTCTTTTATTGTATTGACAAAAATACCATAAACAAAGATAGTTTTCAGAAAAACGAATCCGAAGAAAAAAATTAAAAGCCGTCGATTTTACAGCTTCTCAAAGTAAGCATGCCTTTAGGCACTAACAGGGCTTACGGATTTTTAAGTTTCTCAACAAAACGCCCCAACCACAAAATTTACACTCATAATTGAATTAGTTTTATATCAAAATGTTTTTTTTAAATACTTATGTATTAACGGTAACATATCATAATATAGTATAATATGTTAATGAACATGTGGTAAATTAGATCTTGTACAGAAAATTAGATATGCGTAAGTTCTGGCCTGATAATTTTGGGAAGCTCTAAAATTTACAAATATTACTTATTTATATATATTTTTTTACTTCAAATTATAATTTAAATTTTAATTGTTTATATTTTTTAATATTTTTTTAAAAAAGAGTTTTTTTTATTAAATAATTAGTTATCGCTTTTCCCCCGAATTCACCATTTGAATCGCTATTAATCGAAGTGTTTTCAAGATATTTAAAAAAAAATTAAAATGTGTATGATAGGATGGTTACAGTAACATATTTCATTAAAAATGTTTTAAAAATGCTTTAGTCTATTATATATTATCACTCAAAGATAGTGTGCCTAAAGGCCCGGCTGGGAGTTTAAGGGTTAACGTGATTGCCAACAATCTAGAAATCATAACCAATGTCTCCAGTATAAATAGCGAAAACGGTCAGAAGACGAAGTACCCGGGCTGGAAGTAATGGAAATTCGCTGGATGGAATTGAATTTTGTTTGAATTCTTATTATATTTAACCAAGAAAACAAATACTATTACACACAAATAAATGATTTTAAATTCAAATTTTGTTAAAGACAGTTGATTAAAAATTTTAGAGCCGCCATTTTTGAATTGAAGAAAAATGTCCAGGATTCTGTTTGAACCGTGTTTTAAAGATAAAATTTCAATTTTTAAATTAATATTTTCGATTTTGGAAATTTTCAGTCACAATACATTTTAAACGAGGAAGGGCTGGAAGAAAGTCGAAGCCATTCAGAGGGCAAATTGTATGAAACTCACAGGGGCGTCCTTCTATGTGGTTTACCACTGATGCTTCGATCGTGATCTAACCTTGATTCCGTAAGGTTAAGCTTTTAACTAACAAACGTGAGATTTTCGATTTATTGAAGGTTTAAATTATCAATAGTCGACTGTAATTAAAAGCTGTTTAAAAGTAAAGTTTTACTAATAAAAGAGAGCATGTTTAACTCGATTAAAGATCGAAGTAAATTATTTAAACGTCATTAATTATGATTTATGAATTATTGAATTTTGAACTCATAATTAAAGTGCTTTCTTCTTGTGAAAGTACAAATTCTGGAAGTTTAGCTATGACTGTTGTTTTGAGAGATAGTTGGTGTCATTTTTTACGGATATGGTGCTTTAGCTTCTCTGTGAAGTTCCCACAAACACCTCAATTGAAATTTCCGAGTAGAGCGCTTTAAGCCATCTTATTTTTCTTATTTTTTACCATTTTTAATAAGTGGTATTTTCTTGATTTAAAATTAAGTTGTTACGCAATTACATTCACATTAATTGTATGTTATTATTTGGGGGGAAACTGGTCGGACTACATACATGTCTATCTGTTTATAGGGTCTAAAAATTGTCATACAAATGGATTCGTCAAAGATATATAATATATAATTTAATATGAGGTTAATTGCTTATAAAAATCTATTCCGATCGGTACAAATTTTCCTAAAAACAGTATGTCTCTTCACTTGTCCATGTCTAACTATTCATCTGTATTTCTGCGAATAAAATGAGTCAGTCCTTATATAAATGTTTAATAAAAAAGTGAAACACAAGTGATAAAAATCGGTTACAAAATCATTACGAGAATTATTTGGTCTTGAGTTTTTTGTTGTTTCTGCTTAACATTCGAACCGGTAAATTTCCCTAAAATGGGCCCTAGAATTGGCAGGATTGGAAACTAATCGGGTATTTTTTTTGGTATTGTATTTTGTTTGTTTAGAATTTCGGGACGTAAATTCGATTCTCGGTTTTATTTGGTTTTGGTTTTTCCTTTGGAAGGAGGATCACTAAAAGTGGTATTTTCGGGTATGTGCGCTTTCTTTTGCGATTTCTCTGTGTGTTCTCTTAACTGGAGTCACTAAAACTTAACAATTATAATGATAATCAGGATTCACATCTTCTCTAAACGGTCCTTCAAACTCGTCACTTTGCCCTCCTTCTGGGCCAACAGAAGCTCGTGCGCCGCCATGTCCATCTCCTCGTGGGTCATCGCCAACGCCTCCGCCATCTCGCGACTCGTATAACGGACAAAGTCTGTGTCACAGTATTTCCCTAATCCCTGCTCAGCCAATACCTAAAAAAAGAAGTATTTAAATTAATACATTCTTTTATAAAGTGATACCAACAACTTTAATAAATGAAAAAATAAAGGTTTTGAATATCAATGTTTTTTCTGTGAAAACTTCATTTTCTCAAAGTATATTGGTTATGTTTTGATGTCGCTATTTTTAAAATTATATAATAAGAAGTAAAGTAAATTGAATAAAATTTGACCCAATTATAATTTTAAATCTATTGTAATGTTTTTGTAGTTATTGTTTTATATAAATTTTATGGAAAATATTTTTACATTTTACATTTACATTTTAATAGCCAAAGCTAGAAAGTGACCTATAATTCCATATTGTTTAATAAAACACTGTTCAATATGTACATAAAAAAATTTGTCCCTTTCAATTCCTGGACCGTGTTTCTATAAGCTCATGGCCAATTTCCACGTTCGCCTAGGCAAGGATTCCAATTGGAAATGGTAACGGCTTTCATTAATAACGTCGCTATATTTTTTTCAATGTAAAACCGTTCGCAGTGGGGAAAGTGGGAATTTTTCGTGGGCTTATAGAAACACGGCCCTGTATGGAACATGAACCAACGATTTCTTGGACATTTCGGTGACTATTTTTTTTTCAGTGTATTATTAGTCAATTAATAGCACCTAGATTAGTTCAAAAGGACCCAACCAATCCTACCTGCCCAGGGATCGAACCCTTGATTCCGAAGAGGCAGCCGCATGCGTTACCACATCGGCCACGAGACAGAATATGTGCATACAATCACAAATCTTGTAAATACACAAAATTAGTACTTCATACCGAAATTCATCTATTAAAAATCATTATTTTAGATCTTAGTAGCATGGACGGAAATTATATTTAAACATTGTTCCTGCCACTATAATAAAGTAGGCCATAATTTATTACTCAAAAAAATTTTCCCCATTAAATGACCAAAAGTAAAGTTTTTCTTAAATGTATATCAGTGATACAGTGCAATTTGCTCTATCTCCGAAAGTTCTATTCGCAGCAAAGAATTTTTTCTAAATTGTATGTGTTAATGCTGGGTTGTCTTTTTATTCTTCATTTCAAATTTCGAACAAATATCTTATAATTAAGCGAATTGTATTTTTTTGTTTAAAAAACTGGTTGAAGAAACACATAATTAAACACACGTATCTGTTAGAAAACTCATTTCATTCGTTTTCTTGGATTGTACTCGTGTTAAATAATGGTCCATTTTTCCTGCACGTTGTTAAAATAACAATAATATTAAATCTAGAATGTTGACCATACTTATTGAACAATCTTATTAAGAAGTTCTAAGTATTTAATTGTATTATATTTGAAATTTTAAATAATAATAATAATAACTGACTCTTCCCCTGTTCAGATAATAGTCTCTTAAAGCTAATATATTAATATATAGTATTTTGTTATTAGATTTAAATAGTTAATTCAATATGCTATATACTGTGGCTAGCATTCTAAAGCGGACACCACACTTACTCAAATTCAAGCGCTTGGTTCTTAATGGAGTCCAAATACTTCAAAAATACTTTGTAACTGTCTCTTCAGATTGACTCCGGATGTATCATCATCTATCCAACATCTTTTCCGGTGATCTTGATGATGACTACAATGAAATTCTAAATAACATAATTGCAATGGATTTTGCATTTGCGGTAATAATAATGCGGGTGTCCGATTAAAAATGCGGCGACGAAAATCCTCTGTTTTAGGCAAATTGCAATGCACTGAAATGCAGTATGCATATTGGCCAATTTGCCGATAAGATATAAAAAAGGTTAATTGGACTATCGATTAGAGTTTATTTTATTAAAATACACCTACCCACCATTAAGAACCAAGCGTTTGAATTTTGAGTAAGCGTGGCGTCCGATTTAGAATGCGAGCCACAGTAGACCATAATATTTGGACATTCATAACAGAAAGTTTTAAATATTTAATTAAAACATAATTATTAACTGATAATTGCACTTTTTCACTTAAATCTAAATAGACTTAAATTATTTTATACAAAAATTTAAGAATATTAAAAAGAAACTTATCAAATCGAATTTTTTTTATTAAATGAAATTATTCTCTTTTAAAAGTTTTAATTAAAAATAATGCTTTGAAAACAATAATCTGTACTTACTCTTCCAACAAGATTTTCGGCTGATCCAATAACTTCAAACGAGTTATTGTAACCAGTGGCAGCTCCGTCCTGATACTGATTCTGAGGCTGATGTGTCTGGTTAGCTCCCATTGTCAGTGTCGTTGGACTTCCAGGCGTTGACCTAACTAGGCGCTCATTTCCAGTTGTGGCCATAAGATTTTCTAGAAGACAACCGATTTCTCATTAAATATTTAAATCGACAAATTCACATCTAAAACCAAAATGAGAAAAATTGAATCATAATATTGACATAAGAAATAGCTGAAATAAACGAAATTCGAATAGATGAAAAGAGAAAAACTCCAATAGAAACACATCCAACAATATTGAAACTGATTTCGTATTATATAATTGGAAAAGAATTGAAATCATTGATGAGACTTATTGATTGAAAAACGCTACTTGAACTGTGTTTAGCCTTTGTCTTCAGTGCTCGCCACTTGAGGTTGCTTAACACCATCCCTGGATCATGCGGATTCAAAGCGTTTTCTAGAAATCGTAAATGGTGATTTAATTTACAGTGTTTCATTGAGACTCAGCAGGTTGAGACTTGTAACAGCTACTGGATTAAAAATGTAGTATTTATGTCTAGGAAGCAAAACACTATGTATATGAAAAGTATGACGTTCTTCTAAATGAAATAACTTTTACTCCGAAACACCTAAAATGTTGGAATTAACATTCAATATTTTTCTAAAATATCAAAAATAACTCATTGTAACTCGTTTTAATGATTCAATGACATGGGATCCAAGTGGATTTTCTTAAATAGTACTCTGAATTGATTCTACTAAATCTCAGATTAAATGTTTCTAAAAATCAAACAATAATATTAGAAATTTATAATAACATATAGTATTCTTGATTTTATCCTACTAATTTAAATTGTACTTAATTGTAATAATTTTGGAAATTTTAAAGTGAAAAATTAATTTAAGGCTACCTTAAAAAATTAAAACAAATACTTAGAACAAAACTACATTTGGTTATAATTGGGACGTTCTAATGTAATTATTTTCAATTGAGTTATTGCTAAACTAGATAATAATAGAAATTAGTAAACATGAAGCTTCTTTTTGTGTGGCACTACAATTTACAAGCTAAGCATAATAAGAGACATTCCATTATGATGTTTTTGAAAAAAAAAAAGATTTTATAAAAGAATATTCAAATACAGTAGTATCCCACTTATTCGAGCCCGAATATACGATCATTCGTGTTTTCTAAGGCATTTATCGTATGTGCGGGGGCCGTAATATTCGATGTGCCAGGATGATACAGATAGAACCACTTCATGAACTTCCAAAAACTTGTCTTAGATCCTTATTCCTTAATTACTAATAACACAAATTGACAATGCTTTGTATTCCCTTTACGTTCGTTCTTGATATTATCAATTTGCGGTGGTAGTTAATTCATCATTGAAACTAGATGCAAATCCGGGTACCTCGGACAAGCGGGATTATACTGTAAATAGATTTGAAATTTTTCACAAAAAAGAAATGGCCTAAGTTTGAAATTCTGTTTTCAATTAAAGTTACACTGTCCCATTTAAAATGATTTGGGTTGTTTTCTTTTTTATAAATTATATAATAAGACTGAGCCACCCAAACGGGCTCCCGAGTCGTTGCTCGGGTTTCATATATTGCCCGGTTTAGCTATATGAAATTGACTCGAGTACCAGTTAATAACATACGCTTAATAAGCATAAACCGCCTAGAGGCAATTTCATGCGAATTGTCCGGGCCCCGTATAAGTTTCGTGTTTGGGGCCCGGGCAATAACCTGGGCACCCGTCTGGATTGCGCAGACTTATTATTTTAAATATCAAAATGAATTATCTTGATAATCATCTATATTAATTTGAATACTAAAATAAGATTGATTAAGTCCGTCTTAAAATAATATTATAATCTTCATTCAATGTAAGGTCATCATCAGACCAAAAGAACTACGCAATTTTCATTCAAAGCACTTACTAAATCTAAAATTGAATATCCTAGTATTCATTTCAAATTGCAACTAGAATTTCTTCTAATGAATCCTACCTGGTGGCTGCAGGAGATACGATCCTCCCCCACGGGTCGCAACTCCATAGTTGGAGGCGTTGCTGTTGTTTGTGGCGCCACCTGTCGGCGACAGCATAAGAGGGCGCATCGGGATATTATTGTTGTCCGCGTACTCGGGCCCGGCTCCGTTCAAGCTCACTGGACCGCCCCCGTTAAAGTAGAAAGGCGGCGAATTGGCACTATTGCTATTATTGTCTTTGTATATAAAATCGGATTTGCCCAAAACGCGACCATTTCTGTTGCCCTTCCCGTTCAGCGACACAAAGTTGCTCGACCCGTTCACACTCGGCCCGTTCCTGTTCGGACTCCTGTGGTTGTTACGGCCCCTCATCGAAGACCACATGCTTCCAAACAAACTGTGGTTTCTCTGCAAATATTAGACAAGAATTATTTAAATTATGAACAAATATATTGGGTATTAAATAAATAAAATAAGATGATAACAATGAATGTTATCACGGATAAGGTTAAAAGAAGTGATATTCAAAACTTTTAGCTTAATTCGGTACACATATCAAATACGGGTAACCGGGTCCATCATTCAAGAACAACAGTGTACTTTTGTGCACCTTTACCTGCTAATCGACAATACACCAATAAAAAACATGCAGCGAAATACACCCAACAGGGAACAAAAAAATAGAAAACTTTACGTTGTGTTGACTGTATTTGTAAAATTAATTATAAACAAATAAAATTATAAGTTATCAAATTTTTGGAATTTCTTTGAATACATCATTTTAAATATGATGTATCATAGATTCTAATAGATTGTGTAAAAAATGCGGCTTTTTATATAGGTAAATTATTCATTTCAGATGTGTGACTGTTTACTTTTGAAGCTGATACATGTAATTCAATTCACGAAGAGAAAGTATTGGGTACCTGCGGGTAACCCAAAGTACACATTTTGCACATCACACAGATCAGATTAATACAATCCGAAATATTAAGTAAAATTTAATCGAATACCCCTGTCGTAAAATGATGATACGAAGTGTATAAACTTATTAACTTGGTTTACCTGATTTTCTAAATTGTTAATTGAGTAATTAACATAATATTTTAAATAAAAAGTATTGTCAACAATAATTAAGTAAAATCCAACTCCTTGTTAAAATTGAAAAAAAAGTCATTAAAAATTTATGAATGTCTTAAAACTGATATGAAAATACTTAATTAATTTAATATTTTTAAATTAATCTAAATAAAAAAAATCTAATATTTGGGCTCGCCGTCCCGACTTTCCATCTTCCGTCTTCACACAAAAACACAAGACGGTAGTCGGTACGTGCTCCACTAGAAAAAGACAACACTTACCCTGTGCATTGGTTCAGGTTCCTCTTGTAGCTCATCCAAGTTGCCAGAAATGGCTCTCTTAAGTTCAGGTCCAGCCTCGTGAAGTGTTCTCAGTCCCGCTTGAAGAGTCATTGCTGCACTGTGGTCATCCCTTCCCTCTCTTAACTCCTGTTCTTTTCGCTTTTTAAACCTCCTAAAGTAGTCCTGAATTAGGAAAGTGGCATAGAACTTGCCCACCGTGACTTCATCGTCGACTCCAGGCGGTGGCACCACCTGATCCAACAATTTCGGACTGGTTCTCTTCCAAATCTGTTTAATTGTCGTCCTCAATTCTGCATTAGCATCGTCGATATTTCCCTCTGTTTTGATCTTTAGCGAGGTTCGAACCACAGCAAAGAGGGTGGCGTTGAATAGAACTGTTCCATCGCTATTGAGTGGCATGTTCATGGAGACCAGCCTTTTACACGCCACTCGATGAGGACACAGTTTTCCAAAGCCCAGCGGAGGACTGATTTTTCTAAGCAAAGTTACAACGTCCAAATGTTTTATCCTCCCTTTGGCATCTGGATCGTACTCGCTCCACAATCTGATGAACTCGTCCAAGTGGTGAGGTCCTAAAATACTCCAATCCCGGGTTAGGTAATCGAAGTTGTCCATAATGACAGCGACAAAGAGATTGATAATGAGGAACGAGCACAACACGTAAAACGAAATGAAATAAGGAAAGGCGATGCTCGATCCACAGCCCTCATAACTGCCCTTGTCGTCCGACTTGTTATCACACTTGACCTCGCCCGGCCGATAACTACAGTCCATCATCACGTCCTGCCACGCTTCTCCGGTGGCAGACCGGAACAGAACCAATACGGCCTGCGGAAATGTCTGAAAATTGTTGTTGCGGTGTATGGAGGTCTCGTCGTCCAGCGCGATTTTTCCAAACACCTGCAATAGCATTATAAATTTTTTTAGTATATTTGTATTGGATTATCTTTCGATTACGTTATTTAACATAACGTAATGAAAAGGTATAAGTTTTTAAATTTTTATAAACCTGGATAAATTAAAATTCTTCTTCTTCGACGATTGAACAACCGTTACCGGTCTAACCAATTGGTTTTACGTAATCAAAGTGTTTTTAATGCCCTATCTATTTATTTGACAATTAAATATCAAGTCTATGAATCGTTATTTGTTATGATATGATTAGCACCGGAGACCTGCATAGTGTTCTAAAAGAGACAACTAACACATGGTCGCAAATTTTTATATAGTGTTCAATAAAGCAGAAGAGAGACGATGATTCGCTTGGGATTGAATTAATTTATAGAGAGCCGAACTGGCAACAGCAAAACGAGATTGAAAAGAGAGTACTAAAAATGTACTTGAGAATAAAGTCATCATTTGTCAATTTCGCTTTGATGTTCCCATTTTTTCCCAAGTTGACAAAAAAATTTTATTCATAATTTGTCACCTCTTTGTGGTGCAGGTTAAAGGCAATTAATTGTTGTATGTTTTTTTAGTTTCGCTACTGCCTATTTTCTCTTAATTGGAGTTATGAATTTTATGGATCGGCCTAGTAAACGATTTCTCGTCCATCGTCTTAAGAATAAAGACAAGCGCTCATTGCAGATCATTGAATAGCACCATGAACAAGTGATTCTAAATAGATCCTATTTATTGACAGGGTTTAGCCACCGAAACAGAATGCATATACGAGTACTACGAAGAAGACCATCCCCTTTCATAACTTTCATCTATATCTGTACTGTAATTTCATTTTTATATAACTAAAATATACAATTTGAAATTTATTATCTAACCTACATAAAGACATTTATAATATCTTATTTGCACAATGGTTCACAATGATAAGGAAAATTGTTTAATATTTTCATAAAATTTTTCTAATTAAAATGATGAGAATTCGTAAATAATTCACTTGTTTTGGAAGATCTTACCTGCATTCCGATGACAGCGTAGATAAAAAAGAGCATGACGATGAGTAAAGCGACGTATGGCAGTGCTTGAAAGGACTTTATAAAGGTCCATAGCAAAGTCCTAATACCCTCTCCTTTGCTAAGTAGTTTCACTAATCTCATCACACGGAACAAACGGAAAAAGTTTATCGAGATTATGCTCGTCCCAGGCTGTTTTAGGAATAAATGGTCAAATAAGTAAATATATATTCAATTTAAGATTAGTTAATTTGAACAAAATTGATTGATTGCAAAAATATTTACATTGAAATTGTTTTACTCCTTTTTTATTTCTTCTTTTTATTGATTTTTTCAATGATTAAATTTAAAATGAAAACCTGATTAAAAATTCATTTTTTAAAAAGTTATCTTCAAATATTTAACTTCAAATCAATCAATCAATTTTTATGTTAGTAAAGAAAAAACTTTGAAAAGAAACCGGGTAATTAGTTAGTAAGGAAGATGAAAGGCTCCAGTGAGTGTAAGATGGTTTGGTATTTTGAATGCCAAAGAAATGCTAGAAACCAGGAAACAACACTGTTAATAAAGTGAAAATGCAGAAAGTTTGAAAATCCATTAGTTTGTCACTCGCTTTTTTTTGGTTCGTCACCAGCCTTCATCGAAACTCTTACTGACCTTTACACCCTTGCTTACGTTCACTTCCGAGTACACAATGTCGATGAAGCTTCCTAACACTATGATAAAGTCGAACACGTTCCACGCGTCCCCAAAATAATTCTGCAAAGGGAAATAATTTAAATTAGAAAGATCAAAATTATGATCTGCAATTGATAAATACAATTTAAAGATTGAATTGTTTTCAGCGCGGACGCCTGATCGGTACTATCATGACAGTGCAATCGATACAGTTCAGATCAGTTGAATGTATTAGAATAAAATTAGGCTTTTATTACAGGGTGCATCAAATAAAAATATTTTTCAATGATATATTTGAAATAAAATTTGTAATTCTTACCAATTTCGAAATTTTTACAATTTGATTGTTTTTTATTACAATAGACAATTTTTTTATATTTGATTTTTAACTCCTAATTAATGATCTTTTCAATGTCTGGAAAAAATATTTGTTAAAACACTCGCTACGTTCGTAACTTGGTAAATTGGTACCAAAAAGAATAGCAACGAGATTTGATTTAGTGACAGATAGAATAGTTATTTTCAACATTGTATTGAAATTGCTTAGTTTTCAGCATC
>JXOV01018495.1:0-13440 GCA_001014945.1 Clogmia albipunctata | reverse complement strand
TTTCAGGAAATCAGTTTGGCAACGCTCCAACGGGTCTTCCTGTAGAAGGACCCCNATCTTTTGAAACCAACGAATCGCCCTTCCCAACACTTCCACGATCACATTACCAACACCGAATTCCCTACGAATCACATACCCTGGAGTCGACTTAGGCAAATAATACAACGATTTCAGGAAATCAGTTTGGCAACGCTCCAACAGGTCTTCCTGTTGAAGGGCCCATACCTCGGCTCCGTAAAGCAATGTGGAACGCACAAATGAGTCATAAAGGGCAGATCGGGCTTTGACCGAGTCGACACCTGATCTATGAAGGACCGAGCGAATTTTATAGGAAGCGAAAGATGCCTTTGAGACTGCTGACTTTGATGCACGCTCGAATTTTATTTGTGAAAACTACTCCCAAGTATTCAATTTCTGACACTATTTCGACAGGGCTGTCATTGTAATTGAAGATGTCATTTTTACATGGGAAATTCTTTTAAACAATGCAATGTTCAAAGACGAAATTATCACAGATAGTTAAATCATTTTTTTTCCAAATTTTTTGAGCATTTGAGATTATTGGTTAAAACGTTAAGTTATATTTTTGTACTCCTAAATGTTAATGGTGAGCCTCACTTAATAACAACCTCTCATATTAAATAATTATTTAAATAAAAATTAATACTTTTTTAAATCCATGATGCTTTTATTACCACAATTGTCCATTTCCCTTTATAGTTTCATCGCCACAGATTTGGCATATTCTGTTTAATTAAAAAATAGTCAAAAATAGGCTAAACGACGTTTGCCAGGTCAGCTGGTAATTTATAATTTTTGTAGATACTTCGATTTTAATATTAAATGTTAATTGAAAACAATTAATATTTTAATCACTCCATTTCATTGCCAGATATATCAAAATACATATCTAAAACAATTTTGTATCCAACTCTTATTTAGTCTATTCATTCAAATATACGTCTAAGACGTTAACAGCAAAGGGCAATCGTAATCCGTAGATTACCAATGATGAATTCCCATTCCGTTCTTTTAAGACGAATCATTTATTTTGCGTTATGATATGAAATCGCTATGGAGTCCAATCTTTAACTATGTGGTTGAGCAGAACTTAACTCTGAATCTTTTGGTTATTTAGAATATTTTTAATTTATTTATTTATTGCATTGACCAATATTGACGAAAATTGGCGAACATAATCTGACACTCTCAGATTTATGGACTATTATTTAAAAATTCTGTTTCGAATCAACATTCTGTTATGAAATAGAAACATAATCAACATTGAAAACTATTATCCAAATATAAGAACTTGTGCCGAAGAAATCAAAAGCGATTAACAATGAAGTTTCTCTAAATTTTTTGATTAGTCATAAGTGCAATGAGAGTTTAATGCAATTTCAAAATCGTAACACTGTTTAATTTGAATTAGTTTCTAATTTATGAATCTTTTTCCGCATTATGCATTGAGCAACAAAGCAAGGTATAGTGTGTGGAACAAAGCAACATATATTTCTATAAAAATTTAAAGAATTTTTAATATTTTCTGTGAATTTATTTAAAAGTGCATACATTTTTGTATAAAACCCGGTCGATAAGCATTATTAAGGCACTTGATAAGCTCGTGGCCTAAAACAACCATTATATTTTCTTTTTGTTTTATTTTATCGACCTTGTAGTATTGTTATATGTGCGATCGGACCTAGAGCATAACGTGTATGTGTGAACAGGAGAAAACATGTCATTAAATTCGAAAACAATCTTAAATAGACCCCACATGATGAAGACGAAATGCCTACGTGGGGAAGAGACGATGAAAGCAGGATGAAGAAGTGAATTCGTCACGTCGTCGCAGTTCAAGACAACAAAAATTCTTTTTTGGATTCAGAAGCGATCAGTCGCAATTTTGTGTTTAGTGAAGTCTCGAAAGTAAAAGGTGGGTCTTAATAGCATAAATAACTATTATGTGTAAGGCTTAAATTTTGATAATAACGAATTTGGAAAAGACTTCAAAGACGATAATATGCCGTTATATCGAACCCTATAGGTTCCGCACTAGAGTTTTCTTTTATATATCGTCGTTCTTTTTTCTTTTTTCCCTGACCATTTTCTTGACTTGTATGAAAGTTTTTAGTTTGCAACGGAGGAATTAATTGGCAAAGACTTGTAATTTTTTTTAGTACTTCGTTCTATTCTCTACGTTCCCTTACGGTACAGCAGCACTGGCAATACACAGTCATTGAATACACGTATCTTTGGCTGTTTGTTAAAAGCGCTTGTTCGCAAGATGGATTGAAGTTCGTGGAATGCTTGACGCGCTTTATTAATCCGTGCTTCATTGTCGTGTATAGTGCTGCCAAGGCAGCAGAATTCTTAGATTTCATCGTTTTTTGTGTGTTACTTTCTATATAGATGTATAGAGAATTTATGTCTGTTGCCTGGATTTGCAGAAGATTTGTTTTCATTAAGTAAAATGTAAGCCCTATTCTTGACACTTTTAAGGCGTGGACCTCCAATTTGTTCTTGACTGATGGTAATGGGTGCATCATTAAACAAAGGTTTGCATAGCTTATCGGAGGGCGTCCATTGGATGCCTTCACAGATTTCTCCGATAGCTTTCTGCATGACATCGTCAAGATCGTTATAAACAGGAGAGGTGACAGAACACAACCTCGCCTGTGCTGATTTTAAATTTCCGCCGCGTACTTTTAATTAGATACACGCCGCGAAAATATAGGATACTCGTGAGTAGGCCAAAAGCCCCACTTTGCACACCGTAAGAATATACAGTATTTCATATGGGTTTATTGTGGTTTAATTTAAAAACTTGCCAAACGGTACATATTACAATTAATACAAAAAAATATTTGAATTTAAAAACCTACTGTTTCTGGTGCTCAAAATATTTAGGAAACTTGTGTTTCAACCTGGAAACCAATATTTTTGTGTTCTTCCGTCGTAAAATGTTTTCAAAAATAAAACAAACTAAAGAAATTGTTATTCCAATAATATAAGTAAGAAATACGCTTTTAAACTGCTTGAAAGAAAGAGATTCGACGTGCTGATAATTTTTCTTCATATTAGTATCTTTTAAATCGATAATTAAATGATGCATTAAGCCAGCCTCGAACACACGTATTATAATATCGTTTACTACATCGATATAAGCAGAGTTTTTTCGAAAGTATTTTGCATATAATGTTGTATATAAACATTCAGGGATTTTGTGAACAAAATGGGGAGATGAAGGGTCTCTTGGGAATAAATAATCACAATTGTCACTATTCCCCAAAACGGCAATATTTGGGATGTCCTTCCACGACGACGTGATTTTAAGCAGTTCATTTTCATCAACTCCAATAGTCTTATTAATTAAGCCCGGAAAGTCCATCAATTTATAATCTCGCACAGTCCACAGAGCAAATGTTTTAAAGTCTAGACTTAAAAAGTCCTCAACTGTCTGAATGAGATGAGGTAGTTTTGGAACTAAGAGGTTTAAAACTAAGAAACCTTGAACTAGAGTCATAAAAAGTAAGCTTATCACAATTATATTGATGATAAATATTCTTTCATAGGACTTTGAATGATAAAAAGTTGAGGATCCTTGAAGAACTATGGTAATATATTTAAAAATGATATCACCTAGAGATAGTTTAGGAAATATGAAAAGTTTAGACATAACAATACTAATTCCAATTAATGCCCAAAAGTAGATCATGGAATCAAAATAGAAAGAATTCGTTATGAATTTGAAGCTCAGTTTATCTAAGTCTATTGGTATTAGAATGCACAGATCTATTCTGTGAAGAGGATAAGAGGAATCAACAATTGAAAAAACAGATTTACTTAGAACTCCATCATTGAATATTATGTGAAACCGATTTGAATTTAAGCCCTTTAGAATACTTGAATTACCAAGGTCTTTTCTGTAAATTACTTTACGACTAGCATTCAGTTTTTTAAGTATAATATCGTATATAAAGTATCCACTTCCTTCTTGATCCCAAACTGCTGATTTGTGAAAAACAAAGGACAAAGTAGGGCTAATCATAAAAACCGGAAACTCGTGCCCCATGAAATTTGTTTCTTTTCTTTTGAATATTTCAGAAAGTTGTGATGGATTTCTCACCACTTGAAGTGATAGTTCTTCAGTTTCAAAAATGTTATAAGATGCAAATAAGGGAACGGGATCTGAAGCGCAGCAGATGACTAAATTGAAGTAGTGATGTGTGGCGAATGCCTGAAGAATTCTTTTATATTTAAACGATTCGCAAGTCCTACCCAAATATATAATGATGATTTTAACATGAAATATATTCGGAATCATTCTTGTTGTTGCAACTAATTCATTTACAGTTCCCTGAAAATTACAATAATTATTTGAAAAAATTTATTTGTAAAAGGAATTCTATGTAAATCAATCTTTGTAATGTAACTTACTGAATCTAATCTCTCGGTAAAGTAAAGAAGAAAATCGAAATTCGGCTGATGTGCTCCGATCCGTCCCAACATAACTGATTTGTGGTATGAAAATTTTTTTAAAATTTCAAAAGTAATGTCCTTTGACAGATAGTTGACATCATTATTGAGAAAGCCAATAATGTTATCATCGTCATTGTAAATTAACCGTCCAATTTGTTTTGCTAATAATTCGTGGTTGAGAAATTTGCTAAATAAAACTTCATTTGATACTCCGTTTAATAAATACATGAAACTAAGTAAATAAGCACAAATCATTTTTAAAAAGTTATGTCCAGATTAACCGCTTTCTAGCAAGGAAACAATGCAACTAATGCAATGGTAATTTTTTTTTTTAATTTAATAAATGGTTTCTCAATATTGTTCCGTACCTTACCATTGTATAATATGAAGCATTTAAAAATTAATATCCTTAATGTAAAATCACAATCAATAGTAATGGGAACAATGTTGCAAATTTCAGAAGGTCATTAAATGAGGCAACGTTGTAAACTAGTATTTAATTATAGTCGTTGACTGTGTTTAGTTCATATGGATTTGAAACACATTATGACAACCCCTAATTGAATGCGTTATCCCCGTGAATAGTAATTGTCATTTGTTGTTTAAGAAATATTGGAGTGCATTGCGATTCAAGTTAAATTTATTAGAACGAGAAGCTGGTAAGTGGGACGAAATAAAAATTATACATATCCTTGTATGTATTTCTTAACTTGGAGATACAAAATTATGTAGTTTAAAATGTTATGCAGAACCATGGTTAGCGCAAAACTGCAATGACCTAAATGTATTATACACATCTCTTGAAATTGCCAAATGACAAACTTATACCGCAAAAAGGTTGAGAATATTAATTTTTGTTAATAAATTTTGTAGTTTTTAGAATATTTTAATGAAATTTAAGATGAACAATGGTTCATTGGCTACTATTGCATGCAAAAATTGGACGGAGACTTTAATTGTTTCCGTCCAATTTTATAGAGGAAAATCTGTAACAAATGCGACAAAGCAACGGTTTTGGTCGCTCGCATAAATAGAAACACAATGCGATAAAATTAATCTAGTTTATTAGTTTGACAATAAACGTTTGCAATAATGGGTAGAAAAAATTGCAACTCCAAATATTTGAATACCTTTGAATATATCAATTTTATTAATTTCATAAAAAATAAGAAGAACTTGTGCTATTATAATAACAACTTCAACAAAACAAATTTAATTGCCACAATATCAATTTTAGGCAATCAAAATTCATAAATACCTTTTACACATCTCCTGAAATTGCCAAACAATAAACTTATACCGCAAAAAATGATAAGAACATAATAATGATTAAGTACCTACCGCACTCTGATCAGCTAATTCATCCAATTAAATCAAAAAGTTGTCTTCTTTTGCCAATTCCCCGTCGCATTTTCGTTTTTGTTTACCACAATATCACACCCAATAGTATAAAAATCCAATGATTTGCTGTTGTGGGCAACTGAAATTGGGTGCGGGGAAAGATTAATCTTTCGAAATAAAATGGTGTTTGATTTGGGATAATTAATGATACTTTTTCCCTCAAGAGTGATTATCTTGATAAAAGATAATAACATCCGCAAGGCAGTTTATTATTTCTTCAACACTAGTATTAAATTTCCGACTTTGCCGTATTTTTATCTCGAAGGACATGAAAAAGTTTTAACGCGAATTAAAGTGTGGACTCAGGCACAATAAGAAATTGTTTTTCAGAAATTAAATGTTATATACCAATTTTTTTACACGTTGAGATAACAAATAGAAAAGGAGAAAAAAACCATTTCCCACTCCATCGTTGTATAAGTTTATCGTTAAAACGGAATACCTTTTTACCCTTCTATTAGCTAAAACTGACCAGGTATGATCTTACCAATTACATTTTCTCTTAAATGAAAATTAAATAATGAAAAACTGTTTTATAAATATTATAGCTTCTTAAAACGAAAAATAATAAATTATGGTTATGCTTTTTTTCATTTAATTTTTAAGTTTTCAATTTAAGTTTAAGTGCTGGGGAATTATAAAATGTATTTTATTATTGTCAAGGCATGTATTTTTTCGAATCCTGAATTATTATAACTATTGTTATGCACTTTGGGTTTCTTCGTTGTACCTAAGATTTTGCAATTTTTATTCAATAAATTTTACAATTACATATCATCCTGAAAAGAGGGTGTTTTTTGATAAACCATTTGTTTTGATATATTAAAAGGTGAAATTTGCTGTATTTCAAATAATTTTTTTTTCTTATAGCGAGATTAAAAAGCATATCATTTCATTGGAATTATAAAAATTATCATTTAAAAACAATCATAATATTATATATGTTGTTAAATGTGTATAAATGAAGCATTAACAATGAAAACAATATCAACCCATAGCCGCCAAGGCTTTATTTATAAAACGATATTCATTTCTTGGACTGTGGTAACCCTATATTTAGTATTATTATTAAACAGCTTGTATTATGAAACCAACCCGAATAACATATAAATCAGTTTTTAATTGTGTTATCATTGACTATGATGTCTTTCATTTCTTCTGTGTTGAATCTTTTTAAATTAGACTCTTATCCTTTACTATTCTCAATATAAATTGTATCCAAAAACATTAATTTAATATGTAATAGAATATTAAAGTAAATTAATTTCAAAATAATAATTGTAATAAAGTAAAATCCGCTTAATAGTACCCAAGTCGGATGTAATGACAGGCATATCCGGTTAAAATGTTATATTTAAAACGTGTTCGGTTTATTTATTTTATATTTTTGTTTGCACACAGAACAGCCTATTAATTCCTGATTAATTCCAATTTGAAAAGCCATTGACACGGAGTAAATCCTGAACACCAATTTCAGGTTGTTCAGTTTTTCATGGGTATTGATTTCATCAATCGATAAATATCTTTCACTAGTTCTATATGAAATTCCAATGCCATATTGAATTGGATTTTTATTTTTTTATAAACATATTAGCTTTATTTTTAATTTACTTTGCATCTATAATAACAATATAAAAAATATCTAACATCGCTCATATAAATTTGTTGAATACGACATTTTCAAATTTAATTGTTCTAAGTGTTTCTGCTCAAAAAGAGAATGATTTTATTTGGAGCAATTGAAATATCTTATTTTGAAAATTTGAAATTTTTGAAAGTTTTATATATTTAATTTAATTTTTTAATTCATGATTATGTTAATTCCAATATAAAAAGTCACTGACAATATCTGGAGCAAAAACTCAATAGCAAGGCTTTTCAGCTTTCCACGGCTACTGGTTTCATCAATCGATAAATCCTTTCACCACGAGTCGCATTTTTAATTGGAAATTGTTATCTTTATCTGGTTTTGTGGTATTCATATGCCAATTTTACAAACTTTTTCCGTAAAATTTTATGGTGTAAATATAAATTAATTAAAATATAATTATTTCCGAAATGAGAAATGAGTTCCTTTTTATTTTTTTCCTCTTTAGTTTTTTACTAAATATAAAAATTTAAAATATTTTTGAAAAAAATTATCTTACAGCATATAATGCAAAATTAATTTAATGACATAATTTATTTTAAACAAATCTGTAATTTGAGACATATCAGCAGCTTTGTTAGTAGTCGATATGGTGTTACTCTTCTTTATTGTCTGAATTTCTATTCAATTTTCATTTAATAATCCTTCTCTCTCTAAGACTTGTAGGCTTGTGATTTTGAACTTGCATGTTGTATTCATCCCTTATTGTGACTAAAAAAGTCAACAGATTAAGACATATCAAAGTTATTAACAAACGGTATTTTGTAGTTCTTCCTTGTAATCTGGATTTATGACTGATTATTATCTGATGATTCTCTCTATTTCTGCTCAAAAATGCGCAATAGTGTGTAAATGTGTTTGTGAGTACGCCGAAACCAATAGTGTTACTGTTTACAGTATAGAAAGATAACGAAAAGAAATAATAATATTAAAATTATATTTATGCATTTTTGTTGCATAAAACTGATATTAAAGCACTAAAATTTGTTCTGTCAAACTCGATTTTATAGCAAGAGTGCTATAATGAATTTTTTAAAGCACGTGGTCTTTCTCTTTATTATTAAAGTGTGACCTCCGTGAAAGAAATAAATCAAATTTATATGGACGTCAGTTTTGTTGTATCTGGTTTAATTGTAGTTTTACAGTTTTTATCGGAAATTTTCATATAAATATGAATCTGTAATAAACCACCTATCGTAAAACTCTTGAACTACGCCTACTTACAGCTATGAGCAAAAGAGAGATGCAAAATATTTCAAATTTGAATTTTTTTAAATAAGGGCCGCATAATAGAATTTTAAATAAAAAGAGGATTTTTTTTTTATTTTTGTGTTAATTTATTGGAAAATGCATAAAATTTTGTATCTGTATCATCTTTAAGGCACTCCTTACGCTCGTGGCTTAAAACAACCCTTGTATTTAATAATGCCCTATCTTATTGAACTTGTTGTATAAATAACTATTGTACACAAAACTACTACTTATGCAAATAAATGGAATTAAATTAATATTTTGGTAAAACTCAAATTTTAAGAGGGTTCACTATAAAATCTGATAACTGCCATTATTTTATTAATGACACATCTTCCGGATCTTATGTAAACAGTATTTTGAGGACAAAATTTCAAATTTTAATTTAATTTACACGAGTTCACACACACACAATACATTGAAAACTAGACGGTAAAGTCACGCAGTTGGAAACGCAGTAAACCATCAGCAGCTTTTGTATGAATTTAGCATGCTGGCGCGCCATAAATATTTCTGCTCTATTCAGTTCAATCCAGGTCACAAGTTCTCCAAGACAGTCGAATGGTCTACACAGATAGAATCACAGCTTCTTCTTGTATCGAAATTAACTAGAAACAGCTAAAAATAAAGTTTTTAAGGATAGCTTTATTCGCGCAAACTTGACATCACAGGAAGCGGTTTTTCCCCATAAGGAATTGTTCTCTAAAAAAATTTTAAAATTTGTCAATATTCAGAGATTCAAAGATTCTTCGGATCTGCTTTTATATTTTAACATTACAATAATTTTTTTTGGATCTGGGATACGACGTATATATGCACTGTAAAACTTTTCTCGTATTGCTGCAAATAAATTAAGCTCCAGTAATGCGATAAAACGATTTTTGAATTGGAATCAGTTTTAAAATTCGGTTTAAAACATAACATAATCTCACTCTATATTTTCCATAACCTATTTCGAAGGCACTTTCTCTACTTGTCATGGAATGATACCACCCACTTTCTTAGCAGGTCGACAAATTACTTGATACCAAAAACTTTTATTAAAATATTTCTTTGTTAATCTTGATTTACAAAATTTTATGTCGGTATAAATTTTTACGTTGTCGAAAAATCAATAAAAAAGTGCGACAAACAGACCTTATTCAACACTTATTAACAATATTCTGTTACAATAATCTGTGGTAGCAGATGTAGTGAAACGTCATTGGTGACGCTGTCATTAAATGTTTGAATTTGATAACTTTGTCACAAGTGACTTTTAAAATGACTAAATATGTGCAATAAATCTATCTAAGATAATATTTGTTGATTCTAATAGGCTGAATATTTATTAATTTGTACCGAAATGCAAAAATAATCGCAATATATCTCTTTTTCTATTCGATCAACAAAATATTCAAATTTTAAATAAAAAATGTTAAATGTATAATAAAGAATCTAGATAACGATATATATGTGTTCAGTTTTACATATTTGTGTCTTATGCTTCTAAAACAATGAATGACAGTACAACCACTGACGTCACACACCCACCGGAGGTGACCTTATTCTTAATTGTTTTGAAGGGTCGTTCCTTAAGTGCTTTCGAATTTCCCTAATTCAATCGAACTTCCACCTTTCCCATATCAAATATTTATGATATGAACAAAATATTCCCATTCCAATTATCAGTATTGACATAACCGATGACAAACACTTGTTTTGAATTTCTTGATTTAGATACATAGAATTTTTGTGCGTTTATATGATACTTTGATTTTTATCAGATGAAGCTATGTTTAATTTTTGTTTTTAATTCCCAATCGAGTTTCTCAAGAGCAACTGTTCAGAAACGTCTTTCAATCAAGATTTAAAATTGCATTGCATGTGATAAGATTAAGTACACTTAGTTCTTAATTTCTTACTACTCAATCACAGAAACCCAAATAGCCACGCAAAGTCTAATACACATTGGTTGATGTTGTGACTACCCCAAGAGCCCTACTGATTTTTTCAGGCAGTGTCATCTGCCACTGTCGAGAGCTAGAGTCTTCTATCAATTGATCACAAGCAATACTTGTTACCAATTATTGTTTTGGGGTGGAGTGTCTCACAGATTCATGCTGAAGAATAGATACCCTCTGTGTGACTTAGAACAAGATACGCTGGAACACTTTCTAGTGGGTTGTATTCGGCTGATTCGCTGCAGATCTTTGGCCGGAATAGACGCGTTACATTTAAAAGCGACGGCTACAGAACAAATGGCAAAAATTCTTACGGTTCAAGACAAAGCGGAGATGGCGTCTATATGGAAGTTTTTGGTGGATGACATTGAAATGAGGCGGTTTGTGGTGAAGATGCTTGAGTGACTAATGCCCGGGTTAAGGAGGCCCGGTTATGTATTAAAGTTCTTTGGAAGAATTGGTTATTGCATAACTTGGAATTCATAACATTAGGCTTAACTTGTTACATTTATTTTCTTATACTTTATACTAAATACGAATCATGCTGTAATCAATCGATTAATAGACATTAAATTTAATTAAAAAAAATATCACGAGCCCTACTAGAATGTAGTGAGAAAATATTATTATTTTGGAAAATAATTTATAAATAGATTTTAAAAAGTAAAATAAGTTGCATATATTAAAAGTATCTTTCGTTAACCACATTTCATTTTAAATTAGAAAATTCCTTTAAATAAATTCGATACATATGTGCTGCAATGAACGTAAAAACAAGCGAAATGGATAAAAGTCACAGTTGATAGAGACTACAGAAAATACAAGTATCAACATGTTTACAAGCTTTGGACAGGGATGCTTTAGACTTTTCGTACTTTTATTGAAAAGGATCTTAAAGCCCCCATTTTCAAATCAATTTTGAGGGTATTTATTCTGTCATTCACGAATTTTCTTGTCTTTCTTTTCTATTTTAAGATTTTCCAATGATTAGTCTGATCCAACTTATACAGGGCAGCATCCATCTCGAGTTAACACCACCTACCACCAATATTAATTCCAGTTAATTCGAGTTATCAATGGAAAGTCTGTCCTGTTAAAATCAGTCCAATTTTTCTTTAATACCTCTTCTAGTTTATGCTGTGTTTTGTTAGTAAATAGCTCATTAATTTTGTAATTTATTTTAGATTTATTGTTATGAAAATAATAATATTTAGTTTATTACATGTTTAGAAAATGCCAAAATAATAAAAGAGACATTAAACATTACGGCTTTCAAAAATCAATATTTTATAGCTCGGCGGTCTAAGTTACGAAAATAATTTTATTTCGCTAATAATTTTTAATCTCCTTTGTAGTGTAGAAAAAAAAGACTCACTATAAAAATACAGTTTACACATAACTTACATTCAAATAGCCAAAAATAAAAAGGACAGAATCTTAGAGGACAGACTCTACGAAATCATTTGTTTATTTGTATTTATTTGGCATGCAACTGTCTTAAATTAATGTTTCGAGAGAGAAGCAGTACGGTTTAACTACCTCATTTATCACTGGTGAATTATGGTCAGAACTACAGAACCACGAGGAAGTTATGAAATGACAAATACAACGATCGGTGATATTTGTTTCAGCATCGATTTATTTCTCAAAGTTTTCTGCTTCAGAGACGGGGGAGAGGTAGGATGAGTCGCTAAAAGTTGATTGGGTTTTACCAAAGCCAAAAATAGCGTGACAGGGACGTAAGCGGAATGTTTCTGGGAATTTCATACCTTCCTTTACTCCTATTTTACCATTTGAATATCCAAAAGCTACGATAGGCGTCGAAAGATTGTTAAGTAATTAGCGAAGAAGTCGTTAGAAGCTCTTACTTTTTAAAACTGATATCGCAAATTCGGGATTCGCAATATTATGTTTCGTTTTGTTGGAAAAACGTCTGTTAAACAAAATCTATCAATAGAACGAGTCAAATATAAAATATATTTTTTAAATTTAAAGTAAATTAAAGCTAGCTTTTGTTATCTATTGAGTTTCGTGTTTTCCTTTTTGATTTTTTATTTTACTAGTATAGAAAAACATAATTTTGAGAAAAAAAATCTTAATTTTTTAATCCAGGCCTTTAAAGCGGTAAAGAAATCGTTTAAATAAATATACAATTTTTAATAAATCTTTAAATTAAAACTTTATTATTAGTTTTTGTTTATATCAAACATTTATGTTAAAGTAATGTATTTTAACTATTGTTGTTAAAGTTAAGAATTTTTTCCAAAGAAGAAAAAAAACAGTCCTTTGTTGGTTGCGGTGCATAAGAAAAAATTACCCCAAATGGTAACTAAACTATATAAGTATTTAAATAAAAACAAAGAGAATAGTTTTGTTGAGCTATCGTAACTTGAGCTGAAAGAGATTTTAGTCTATTTTTTCTATTTTTTGTAGCAGGGATCTAATGAGAAAAACAGGAGTCTTAGTCACATTTCATCACAAATTCTCGAAATATTTTAAACAATTATGATTATTAAATTTCCATAAATGGGCTATTTAAAAAATAATATTTAAGTGGGTTTACGAGAGGTAACAACGCAAACTCTGACCTATGGGAAATGTACAGCTTTACGAGATTCGCTTTTTCAAACGCACTAATGCATCTAAGCTAACATTTAATTTTTCTTTTAACTATCGAAGGTCTGACAGGTTAGCTACGCCCTTTAAACCTGACGA
>JXOV01018491.1:0-12570 GCA_001014945.1 Clogmia albipunctata | reverse complement strand
AATATAATTCAATAAAACGGTTTTCGTTAGTCCTCTAGCACTGACTACACACATCCACGTTTCCTCTTATCATGAAGCATGCGATTATATTATCTTCGGTGAGTTCTATTGCAGCTTCCGAATTACCCTCTCAACAGTTTGGTAAACAAATGATTTGTCTAGGTGTTCATTCTGTGTATGAAACAATAGACTTTCTTGGTGACTTTTCAACAGTTTCTCCTTTACACTCTGTAGTCGAACAAATTTTCGCTGATAAAAGAGGAATAAGGTCCTGGACCGAAATATTTAAATGAAATCGCGAGTCTTTGGCGTAATTTTAATCATTTCTCACTAAATCTAATGTTCTACTGTTCTGTTAATTTGACAAAATTATAAAAGATTGAAAAATATCATATGTTAAACGTATGATTTATCTAATATAATGATAAAATGATCTCAAACAATATAAAAGTCGATTTTTTCAATAATTTGATACGAGATGTGAATATCACTTGTTACATTGTAGATATTATAACAAGAAAACGTAGCTATTGTTAGTTTTTTAATAACCTAATTAGAAATTGATTTAAAACATGATACCATGTTTTCCTCGACGAGACATAATTAAATTAATTTCAATAAAATTTAGTCACGCAAGCAGAGTGCATTTCCAGAACAATTTGTACTCAAATCACAAGACGTTTCGCATCAATGGCAACAATACCGCCTATGGAGCTAGTGCCACGTATTTATCAGCAGCGGTGCTAGTTTCAGGTCTCGAATCGAATCCAGAGCAGCAGAGCCAGCGCAAGAGATCTTGGATGGATTCGTGCGGTGGCACGTAACAGTTTTATTATGGCACACATATCGAAACGATAATAATAAATCGACAATAGTATTTCTCTTATTTTTTATCCATTTCCATCAGTTTTCTATCCATCTAATAAACCAATCCAGAAATAGAGACGCGAGGTGGAATAAAAAAGAGCTGGACGTATGGAGCAAGTAGTTCTTAACGACGCTCGCTGGCCCAGTTGCAGGCCAGGCAATTGTTTGGCATTATTGTCTAATTGTCCATGACAATGGCCGTCACATTTATGAGCCGGCATCATTGTAAATTGTGACGAGGGCTTCCACAAAGCCCATATATCCAGTGGCCAGCTCCTAATCTAATGCCCGGTCTCTTCCCGGTCTTCGCGTCTTCGGTCGCAAAACAATAAGTGCCCACTTGCTGCGCGGCTACTTTTACCGGAAGGTAACTGTACCTGGAATTACATTTTATTAAACTCTTCTGTGCGAGCACCAATAAAAACCACGCAATAAAGCGTAAATTACTATTGAGTTTCAAGCTCACCATCATTACAATTTGTATTATTACAGTCTGTTCAATTAGATTGCGGTGTCGTTTTATTCACTTCTTAGAAATTGCACACAATATAAATCATTGTAGTACTTTCTTTCACTTGATAGAATCATGATTCTAAAGAGAATTATAATTATGGAATGAGTAAAATTTGTTGTTAATGAGGTTATAATTACATACNTATTACAGTCTGTTCAATTAGATTGCGGTGTCGTTTTATTCACTTCTTAGAAATTGCACACAATATAAATCATTGTAGTACTTTCTTTCACTTGATAGAATCATGATTCTAAAGAGAATTATAATTATGGAATGAGTAAAATTTGTTGTTAATGAGGTTATAATTACATACAGTCTTTTTTGCACTCCCGTATCGAAACATACGCTTTTCGATATCCATTTGAGTTTCATAATGTTTCACTTTAACACTCTCACTGAAAATTTTTATTTCGTCATTGAAAAAAAAATATCAAAAACTGCCCAACAAATTTGTCTCAAAGTCAAAATTTGGTCGCCATTGTTGCCCTTAAACTACACAAAATATTGGTCTCGGCTATGCCATAGGACCGTGATTATGTTGCAAATTAAATAACGATTCTTGTTTTAAAATTTTAATATTTACCGTTTCAACAACCATCTACATATAATTTGGCTGTTTTGTTCGAATTTTGGCACATTAGGTAGATATCAGAGATAAATCTGTTTAACTATAATGTAAGTAAATTATAGTGATAGCCTCATTTTGCTGTAAATGGAAATTAATTGGAAATTAAAGCAAACAAAATTCCATTAACAATAAAATAGGCATTTGCCTTATGAACATGAAGTTAAGTAGAAACAATCTATATTAGTTTGAATTTCAACAGTTAACGGTAACTTTAGAATTCAAGATTTCCCTTGAAACATTTGTGAAACATGTCAATTTTTTAATTTTCAATTGTGTAAATAATGAAATTTAATGTGAAATTGTAAAAATTTCAGTGCTCATGAGGGGAGTGCAAAGAACGTTATGTCCTGCTCGGGTGTAAAGTCCTGTTTTTTAACTCGGAAACGATGAAACACTCGCCTTCGGCTCGAATATTTTACACTCGTTTCAATTGTTAAAAAACAGTTGACTTTACAACCTTGTAGCACAAATAAAAAAGAAATCTTAATAGCACTATTATTAAATACACTACTCGAGTCATCGATCTTGCTGACCAAACTGTACTTAAGGTAATATACAGACAGGTAAGTAAGTACAGTATAAAACCTAGAGAATAAAATAGCTTTGAGGCCCCCATTGTATTTGTTTGCGCAAAATCCATCATCATCGGCAAAGAATGGCCAAGAATCGAATTGTGTGTGCCTGTGTATCTTTCTCTCTATCTAGAAATGTGAAAGTGTTATTTCCTTATGGTCTGCCTTCTTCCGGAGTTGCGATTGTCGTTCCCAATTAGAAAATTCATTCCGAAATTAATCATTCAGTTTCTACGCCAAATATGCTCATTTCACTCCCTTTCGCAAAGCTTTGGCAAACTTTAAGTGTCTCATTTATAATTTACAGCATGCTAAAATGAGAGCAATTTTACTGTGTGCCATTTGAATTTTCCCCATAAAATCCGTCTCTCATTATGTATTGCATAAGGTGAAATACGTACTTAAATCGGTCTAATTATCCTTGATTAAGGCCGCCTCTCGATTGATGGCATTACATGAAAAATAAAGGCATTATTACAATAATTGGTTCAGCGAGGCATTTCCTTTTAATTAGCGCCAAATGCCAATAGTATAACGAGAGATCCATTTTTGAAGTTTATTCAATTTTTCTCTTGCAGATTAACAATCTATTTCCAATGACTCACTTTTATATAAATATTTTTAATCCCATTTATAACTCAATTAGACTAAAACTAATCGCCAACAATCGTTTCATTGGTCTGGAATTTCAACAGAAAATAATTCGACACTGTTTTGCATGAATGCTTTCCCATTTAATTTGCCTCAAATCGTCATGAGCAAAAAATTAAAATAATATTCAACTAAGCGTCCCAACAAAAACCTCGTCAAATATGTGGTTTGTATATTTGATTATTTGTTTTAAAGATTGGAAAATTCTGGGAAGTACAGTTTTCCTAATTTAGAATAATTATCTAGAACATATAGTTGAAACAACATTTCATATAAAATTATTATTTGTTCTACGAGGGTCCTAAAATGGGATTCAGAGACAATTGAACTAACGAAGGCTGTCTCAGGAAAAATTAGTCCCCATGACAAAACTACAATTTTTGGAAAATTATTGTTTTATTTTTGAATTTAGTCTCCTTTTCGCTTTTCGCCTTTCGTCATCCGGTGATACTGTATTTTTTTATTGATTTAAAAATTAATTTACTGAACATATGCAAATTAGCCATTTTAATAGTTGATTTAGAATAAGAAGCGATTATGGAATTTTTATATTTTTAAATGTGCCCAAGTATTTGGTTCAAAATGCGCTTAAAAAGAAGTACTTCGAAAATAGGGTTGAAATCTCAACAATAACTGATTCGAATAAGGCTCTAAATGAAAACTTATTTCTTTTGCCATTGTAGCGCCATACGACTCAAAGGCTAATCTATTCTTAGACAGCTCTCGTAAATTGAAATTACAGTCGACTCTCAATAATTCGAACGTTCATGGGCTTAAGCAAGGGGTGGGCCACGGTTGCCGTGGAATCTCAGGAGAGGTTCGATTTACTATCGATGGTTTGAATTATCGAGAGTCGACTGTATATGCATTCAATCTAATTACAACATTCATTCTGTTAATGAATATCTATTCATACAAATTGTAAAAATGGATTAGAGCTGTTCAGTTCATAAAACGCTAAAAAATCTGACGACCGTTTTTCGAAAGCAATGTTTTTTAATTGCCAAAACTCCAATCTTCGAAAGCCAGGTATTAAACAGCTTAATTAATACCAGAAAGTAAATCCGAATCTTTTGCCTTGTTCATAATTTTGTTGAATATATTAAAGTAACATGTTTCGTGTTACAATTTAATGAGAAAATGATTACGAAACAGTTGCACTTTCTCAGAAATTGACTTTTAATGATTTTATACGATTTTAAAGGAAAGTAGAATTTATTATGAATGAAAATTAACAAGTACTTTTATTCATAATATTCATATATAAACCGTTTTAATGTTTTTAAAAACAACTCTGTACATAAGTAAATATTTTCTAATGAAATATTACATTTCTATCATGTTTCTAATTATGAATGAAAATGCAAATTGAAAAACAAATATTTATGGGAAACCACTGATAAATTTTGGTTTTCTCTTCTTTATGAAATATTTCGTTAAAATCTGATATATTAACAAATCAAAATTTAGTATCAATGGAAATATGAGACATATTTGATGACAATGTGAGATAAATATGTTTTCTAAGACATTGATGAGGCGTAAAGTAAGAGCATGTTTCGTTAATTGGAAAACACATGTGGTAAATTTCAAAGAATTTGAAGACACCAATACATGTTCTTATATTTGAAATGCTCTTTAATTTGAATTTAAACGAACACACAAGTAATGGGGACTGGATAATTGAAAGAAGATTTAATTTTTTATAAGTAGTTTTTAGATAAATTAAGAAAGGATAATTTTATAAGTTATTTGTAGTATAAGGAATAAAAAGTAGCATTTGTGCATAATTAAGCTGGGACAGTTTCTCATCTTCAAAATAACCACCTTTACAATGGAACAGGAGATACATTTTTTATACATTTTATTATAAACATATAAACTAGTACCAAAATTAGCTCAAGTAAAAATAAATAAAACATTATCAACTTAAATCAATCTTTTCGAAATATAACTAAATAAACTACTTAAAAATATACCCAAAAGAGAATTGTAACTGTTTTAATAGTAGTTATACAGAAATAATACCAAAAATTGTAATTTAAAAATTTAAATCAAATATATGACCTTCAAAACTTGACCACGAGGGAAATTACTAAGACTACTTCTAATGACGATTAATATAAAAATGTGTAAAATATTCTTTTAAAAATTATTTATCTTATTTGTGAAGACAATAAGTTGAATAAAACAAATATCAAAAACTGTACTGATTAAACAACCAGTGATTACAGTATGTTTCGTATTCATAAAACTTATTTGTTGGTCCCAGTTCCTATTTATCAGAAGGGTGTGATTTTATCTTTTAAATACTATAGATCTTCTATCTTACTGCTTATAAACAGAAATATATAGTTTAAAATGCCGTTTGTTTCAATTAAAAATATTTGGAAACAAAAAACAAACAGTGATTTAAAATTTTGACTCTAGGTGTAAAATTTCAGTTTCTTTAGCGACAAGAATGCAAGGAAATTAATGATAATTTTATGACAAAAGACTTTTAAAGTAGTTATATACCATCAATACAACCTAAGACAATATTCTTTGGATCTAATATGCTAAATGTCCGTTATTCTGAGCCGAAATGGGCAAAATATCGCAAAAGTTCTCTCAAAATATTTGTAAAAATATGTATTTAAATTTTTAAGAAATAGTGTTAAATTTGGTACAATATAGTATCTAGATAACAATACACTTGTGTCTAATCCTCATTTTGAGTTCATAAAAAATCAAAACAATGAATTACAGCGGAGTCGATGACGTCACACATTCAAATTTTTCTCTTTCTATAAACATATTGATTATCTTCTGTCACATAAAAAAGTGACACTTTTGAACTAATCATAAAGAATAAAACTTTTTTTTGAAAATAAATACAAAACCATGTTTAAAATTATAATACTTAATATAGAAAGATTAGAACCTATGGATAAAATTCTCAAATCATTAACTTTTGTATCAAATATAATGGTTATAAATTAAATTAATAGAGACGTCTTTGGGAGCCATGAAAAATGGGTATAAGTGCATTTAAAGCGACTGCATGGTACTCTGATAAGCCATCTTGATTAATGGGATCTGAATGACAAGCACTTATTCACTTTACATAGAGTTGCATTTGAGCCCCGCCGCTTTTATACAATACAAATTGCGCCAATTATTCGGGAGATTATTCTACAATTAAACCACCACTAATTAAATACTAGTTATGTACTACAAATGAGTGTGTGTCTATCCATGCATAAAACAAATAATAAAATAGAGCAGCAGTTGCTAAAATATTTGCATGGAGGAGCATTGTTTTAGCTCAAAGTTTAATTAAAAATGAATTATCGCGGCGGGGTGGGGGCTGGAATTCGGTAATTTAGCCGGGGATATTGTTAATGACGGCTTTAATAGTGCCGCAAATTTAAATGTCGTTTGCAATTATTTGCATACAAATAATAATAACAATTTACAAACTATCAAATGAATGACTGAATGCCGGATTGGTGATAATAAATTCCAATTACGTCCAAATGAACCGGCACCAGAGGTCATCAACTCGCCTTCGATCCGATCTAAATTCCCAAATTATTTGTCCAAACAATCCCAGTTCCAAGTTTGTTTGTTTGTTTTGTCTTGACGGTTTTTCGGTGTTGACAAAAATTAATATTTTCTTCTCTTCGTCTTCTGCTGGTGGTGGTGGCGTGGAGGCTTCGGAATCGATGGCTGTTGTGCTGCCTGGGCATTTGCCGTGTGTGTTAAACCAAATAAGGAAACGAGACTTAAGTAGCAACCGGCTAAATTTGGGGAGTTGTATTTATTAGTTGCCGCTGCTGCCGATGCTCAGTCGTCAACCCGGCCAGTTACAATACAAATATGGAGGGCCAACTCCAAACTATGACTGATTTCAAGAAGAATAGGAAAGTGTAGTTGATTCTTTTTAATCAAATTATGATTACTATTCTATTTTTATATTCATTTAAAATGACATTTCTACAAAACGACAATCTGCCAAACTAAAAATACTGCAATTTATCATTTCTTTGTAAAAATACAATATTTTACAATAATTTAAAAAAAAAACTTTGTGCAATTCCGTATCGAGCATAAAACAAGTAAAAATAGGTAAACCTACTTTTACTCGCTGCGCTCGTCAAAATACATGCTAAATTCGTGCTGTAATAACTTCTATTTCACCACTTGTATCGAAATATACTATTCTGCTACAAGGGTGTAAAATCAGCTGTTTTTAAATGAGGAAAAAGTGTGAAAGTCTATGGGAATATTTTCACTATTTAAAAAACAATAAATATTTTAATAAACAGTATTTTATGTATTACGTAGGTATTATAAAACCTACATCTTATTTTTACCTTATTATTGCCTTTAAATACAAATAAATCCAATAATGCAAAATTGTTGCAAAATTGAATCATTTCTTATCTCTGATGTTTTTCATTTATAATTTATAATACCAATTACTCAAGTTATTTGTTATCGTTTAAAAATTTCGTATCGAAAGGTTATCTTTTCGACATTGATTTGAGTTTCATAATCTGTAACTTTTACGTACTAGTGACAATTTTGAATTTTTATTTCACTAGAGAAAAGTAACATAAATAACTATTAAATTCGTAATAATGGTGTGTAGATTGTAGTTCTAGAATTAATAGTTTGTTAGTGTATACTATCAAAACACATTTCTTGAAACTTGGCTATGTTTTTATATACATTTTCGTTTCATTTTTTGAAATTGATATTAACAAAATTTGAACATTTATTCCCGTAATCAAGAATAATATTATATGATTAAATCATATTTTGATTGGTTTTTTTAAGCGATTACCAGATTGATAGTTCAATTCGGTAATTTATGCGATAATAGTATATTTCTATTAATTGAAAATAACATTGCAAAAAAAATAAATTATATATAATAAGTAATAAATCGAATGTCAATATTAATAGTTATTTAAACAACATGTGGAAAAAATGGACCATAATTAAACACGAGTAAACTTCTAGAAAACGAATGTAAGGAGTGGTAAGAGTGTTTAATTATGTGTTTTTCTAACCAGTTTTTTAAAACCAAATTTCATACAATTTTTATATTTATTAGCATTTTTAGGGGAAATATGACAAAATATAAGAATACAATTTAGTACAAAATAAGGGTATAAAACATACCTGTCAAGTTAATAGAAATTTCGGTCTCAATTTTTACATATAGAAATAAATAGAGCACCAATATTACTAATATTTTCATGATAGCACTCATAGTTCAAACCACATTTAGAAGCCAGAATCAATATTAAAGAAAAAATTTACTTTTGTAAAATTGATGGGAAAAATTTGAAATTTAATTATAGCCTTCTAAATTTTAGGGACAAGAATACAGAATAAATTTATTTTCTTTACATAATTTAGTTTTAAAATTATAATTTTTAGTAGTTGAATTTATTAATTTTGTGTATTTACATTATTTGTGTTTGTCTACGAGTATTGAATAATGAATAATAATACAGTGTGTAATTATGAGGGACTACTAAAATGTAAATTTCAGTAGAATTGTTTAAAATTATTCGAAGAAAAATTTTATTTTTATTTGAGATCCATAGAGATTTTTACAAAATTGCAAATTACTAGCAGTATAATTTTTCTTCATTTTAATATTGCTGTTACAAATATAATTCTTAGCAACCAATCACTCACTGATAAGAATAAGGTCTTATCGCAAAAAATACAAAAAATAAGTCATTTAAAAATAAACATTAATCAGCAAAAATAAATACCAATTCAAACACACAAAAATGAGTAATTTCCCAATTACCAGTGATTGAGAAAAATTGCCTACTTTTCACTCGACCCTCATAAGTTGGCTTATATTTTGGAGAGGTTTCGTGAGATCAACCAGTCCCATTTACACCACGATAAAATAATTTCGGATAACTCAATTAGAGTAATAATAATTTGGGGAGGAGGGTTCCACTAAAAACAGTGACTGTATTTTCGCCCGAGAAGAAGAGACAGCAGGAAGTGGGTTTATGGATGTGTCTCATGGGCGATTTCAATGTATTCTTTTTGTCTCTTGTGATAGATGATAACTTGATCCAGACCAAACCTAGTGGATTGAGTTATTATTGGACAATTGATGCATGCATGAAGGATGAATGTAGTTGGATTTATGGATTTCATGGCTGGGGAATATGATGATCTATGCTAAAAATAGATAAATACCGTCATTATCCTCTTCCCTTTTAGTGTGTCTCGGGGGGAATTGAATCTTTGGATCTTCGGTCGTCTCGTTGAAAAATCGCTCAATTGGGAGAAGATCTCGAGCGCGATCTGCTGCGGCGGTTTAGTGTAGAGATGGGTGGCCAAAAATAGAATTCTCCAAATACGCGTAATAAAGACACAAAACAACAGCCAGAGGGGAGTAGTAATAATCCAGGAAAAGAAGAAGAATCTTTCACCAGCAACGGATTTACTTAATCTTGAAGCGATCGTCGAGAATCTTATGTGTGTATAGAGAAAGCAGGAAATTGATCCGGTATTTATTCACTTGAAATATAGAATGATCGATCTCCTGGGATCTTTCTCTCTCTCTCTATGAAAAACAATATTCTTTTTTCTCAATTTCCACAAAACACAACGCACACACGAAACTAAACCAGAATTTAATCGACAATTGCCATCTGATCATTAATAATTGCACGGTCTTTGAGCACAAACTATTTATTATTTTTTTACTCGCGATCGCAATATATTCACCGGTAAATCACTACGTTTCCACTCAATTTTATTCACACACAACTGATCATTCACCTTTTAACCGCGAATTTCACTTTTGCACTTCTTTCTTTCCAAAAATACACCACCACAAATTAAATTCTTCAATTTGAAACAAACTCCTAAACAAAACACTATATGTTTATTTGTTTGTTTTTAATTAATTGATTTTTATTACTGATCATATATGATCAACGACACTTTCTGCAACTTTTTAATTATCCGTTCATACGAATTTATCAGAATTTCTTTTATATTTTTTATTTAATATTTATGATAATGATAATGATTTAGGAAGAAATACTACTTTTAAAAAGAAAAAAAAATCTTCGATCGGAGGAAAACACAACAGCATACGCGCGAGAGTTTTTTATTATTATTATTTTTTTAAAGTATATACTACTACTACATAATATGATCCACCACCGTAAATTTTTTGAAAATTCGAATTTGTTGTTGTATATTAACATCAATTCAACTTTTAAAATCAAACGTTATTTCGGAAAAATAAGGGACCGTTTACTTAATTCGTTAATTCGAAAAAACGAACAGAATATATCGGTAAGATCATGGAATAACGACATTCCAGTTGGAATAATGTGGTAATGAAACAACTCTACCAAATTTTTCAATTACACCTCTCTTTCACACAACCTTTGCCGCGCGGATTTTAAATGTAAGAAACTTGAATAAATTTTTTAATTTGTTCTGTGATATTCTTTGCTAACCACTGATGCTATTCCTGGACAAGTCTTGGAAAGGTAAATATATCCGATTTTTCATTTGATTTAGTTAACACTAATGTAGAATTTGTACTAGGGTACCTCTATCCAATAAAAATGATGATAATAATACAATTCCATTTTTGTTTTTAAAAAGTGGTTTTAAAAGTTGATTTTTATTATTTAGAAGTGAACATCTATCTTTGAATAAAAACAAGAGTTATATCCAATGGAAAATATTCTAGAAAATAGTATTGAAATAATATTATACTAATAAATAATAGTTTTAAATATTTAAATTGTACTACTTAATGTAAAAAAATTAAGAACAAACTTGCTTTTATAATTAATAAAAGTGATAAATCTTAAGTAAAAAATTTGATCGCAGATAATTTTCCACTATTTAATCATTTTTCCTCATTTAAAATAGTGATGCTGCTGATCAGCAATGTATTTGCATCCGCATTCGTCGAACATCCCGTCCAATTTTGAAAAACAGCAAGAATTCAGTTCGGATGTTTTGCTGATGCGGATGTCTAGATTTTGATCAATTAAGAACAAAAATTTCGCTTGGCAACCAGATCTATATGTACCGGCGTAAAGATGGGGGTGGTTATTAAGTCTTATATTGGAGATGAATCCGAAATAGAAATTGTTAAATCTGAAAAGGCGGAATTTTCGATTAAGGTTATAATCCGCGGTAAAATGACACAAATAATTTAGCACAGGCAAACAGTGCAGGAAAAAAACACATCATTTTTACATGATTTATTCAGCCAAAAATTAGCTGACTAAATGGACCTATGCTGCTCTTTTGTGAGATGCTGAATAGCAGATCTAATTTACACTTTTATTCTATATGATCATAATCCTTCAGTACTTTTTTAAGAATCATTATATTGCTAAACTTTATCGATAGCAACAATTTATTTAGGGTTAGAAATTGCGATAGGCAGGGAGAACTAGGGCGACATACGATATAAATTGTAAAGTTACCCGTTAACGTAATTCAAACTAATATATTTTGTTTCCTCTTAACTTCTTGATCATAAGGCAAATGCCTATTTTATTGTTGCATGTAACATTTTTTTGCTTTAATTTATGTAAAAAAAATCCATTTAAAGCAATCTAAACCAATACTATAATTTCATTACATTAAAGTTATCAAGATTTATTTCTGAAATCTACGTAATGAGTCCAAAATCGAACAATAATAGCCTATAAAGTTTAAAAGCAGGAAACGTTAATTAATTTGCAACATAATCATGGTCCTATGACAAAGCCGAGACCAATATTTTGTTTAGTTTAAGGGTAACAATGGCAACCAAATTTTGACTTTGATTCAAATTTATTAGATGGTCTATGACATTTTTTCACTAACATTCTAAAATTCAAAATTTTCACTGAGTGAAATAAAGTAAAACATTACCAAACTCAAATGGATATCGAAAAGCGTACGTTTGATACGGGAATGCAAAAAATACTTGTGTTGTTTTTGCAACAACCCAAAAGCTTTTTATATAAAATATCAAACATCAGCATTCGCGAATGTAAAAAATCCTGCTGCAGATGTTCGTTTCTTCAAATCCACGGATGTGAATTTTCAAGTCTTACTTCCGCTAAGTAAAAATTTTATATGTTATGAAGTGTTTTTACGGAAATAGTTACCAAGCGCATCTTTATTCTGAATTGGTCAGAAGCTCCTACTAAATTTCTAAGCCTGGTTGAACACCAGCACTATCAAGATTTGTCGTTCTAATTTTTTCTAATATTCAGCGAAAACGGTGAAAATTGGTTCGAAAAGCAAAATATTGATTAAATCAATTTTTAATATTTAAAAAA
>JXOV01018481.1:0-13817 GCA_001014945.1 Clogmia albipunctata | reverse complement strand
TCGAGAGGGACACAGTTCAGTGCATCAGATCTATCGTGTAACATCGACCATCCGCGACGCTTTCCACAACAAACAATACTGTTGTACNTCTAGATATTAGCCAAGCTTTCGACAAGGTATGGCTCGATGGTCTTATGTCCAAATTGATAGTCCTTTTGCCGTCTCGATTTTACGCAGTTCTCTACGGATACCTCGCCCACAGAACCTTTGTGGTAAANTTGTCATATGGCTGCGGGAGTCTCCTAAGGGAGTGTGCTTGGCCCTCTTCTATACCTGTTGAATACTAGAGATCTGCCAGACCATCGGAAGACCAGNACCAGTACATGCACTTTTGCTGACGATACAGCAGTTCTCACACGATCATGTAATCAAACCACGGCATCAACTATTCTTCAAGACCACATCGACCAAGTTTGCGACTGGGTTGACGAGTGGGGTATAAGAATCAACAATTCAAAATCGGTCCAAGTGAAGTTTGCCCTACGCCATGGTAACTGTATCCCCGTGTATATCCACAACAAAGTGGTTCCACATAAATCGGCGGCGCTTTATTTTGGTGTTCACCTGGACCGAAGGCTAATCTGGAAGACCCACATAGATGCCAAGATCAAGCGCAGTCGACTGGTTTTTGGCAGTCTTACCTGGACCACAGACAACTGGACTGAAATAACATTAGAAGCACGTCTTGTACTGTACCATGCCATGATGCCTTATCAATTTGGACGTTTTCCATGGAGTTGTGGTCTACCTACTCCAAATCCCTTAAGCATAGAGTTGACCAACATCACGCAAAAATTATTAGAACACTGGCTGGAGCACCTTGGTTCATTAGAACTCACCAACTCCTGACAAACCTTGAACTTAACAATTTTACGTTTTTTAAGAGTTTAAAACTCAAAACTCTATGATTCATAACACATAAACAAAACATTTCACTGTGAAAACAAAATGTTTATAAGGAAAAGATTGAACAAATAAAGCTTTCTTTGAAATGAAACAGAATAAAATTTAATAGTTTTTCTAACAATTTTATGTTTGTTTATTATTAAAGATAGACAGATACACATCTTCTTTTCATATGAAAGTCAAATTATAATATTGCCTTAATAAATCATCGTTTTCATAATCTGTTGACTATAATAATGAACAGAACAGAAGAAAATTGTAGACAATTATAATGTTATTACTCCACAGTTAGTTCTCCAAACCAGAGCGAGTGGCGGTAAGGAAAACCAGAGAAAAGACAATGAGCTGCACAGTGTAATGTTGACAGAGAGGAGGGCGAGGACTAATTAAGTTAATTTATAACTTTTCCGATTGGTTGAGTCTTTTATCAGAAAAGCCTATTATCACAGAGCTATTTGCGTTCAAAATTAACTGATTATGGAAGACTCCGACGAGAAACAAACTCAAATCGAGACTGTAAAAAGATTGTGAGCTAAACAGTAGCGCAAAAACACACAATAATTAAATATATTGTCATAGATAATTTTATATGGACTTCATTATTGTATAAGACAATGTTACGATTGTACTATAGTTTAAATTTAAAAGGAACGAAATCAACGTTCTCGTTCCATTTAAATAAATGAGATTGATCATATTTCCTGTGTACAAATAACAGAATAGATATAGTTTTACCTATAACAGCAAAAATGAGGGATAAAACAGAAAATAATAAAAAATTAGAAATTGAAGATTTGAATTTATTCATTAAATTAAAAGCGAACTTTGCTGTCAACTTTGATATAAAAAAATGCCATAATCTACAAACAAATAAGTCTAAAAGACAACATTTTTGCGCTATTTGAAACCATTAATTCCACATTTTATTGGATCTATAGAGTCGTTAAATGGTCAATATTTTTTTAATAAGTTTTCATAAATAAAGATTGCACAAAAATTATGTCCTGCTCGGGTGTAAATTACGTTTCTTAACTCATTGTTAATCAAAAACTTATCTAGTGGTTTTTATTTCACCCAAGATTCCTCCATGAAAAACGGGTCATTTAAAAACATTGTAGTTTACCTAGCTATTGCGTACCTATGAATTTACTGATTAATTGGACCCTTTTAAAGGAATTGTTGGGTGAAAAAATGAATATGCTTTTAACATTAGATTAGGATTTTAAATATAATTATTAAATATTTTTGTTATTTTTAAATCGTTTACTTTTTTAACCCGCGAAAAGAGTTAAAGAGCTGATACTCGAAGTAAATTGTGCAACTTCGCTTATTAAAGCAGAAAAAAATATTTTTAAATAGAGATAGATTTGAGATAAAATTCAAGCCTTCTTCAAATTCACTTAGAGATTTGACACCGAACTTAAATTTTCTAGAAAATAGGAAAATCGGAAAATAATTTATCAGTATTGCACGAGTCTGCGTGACCAGAAGCGAAATTTTATACACCATCCATTTTCTGAAAATCACTTGAATCAGCCACCCACAATTTATTTCCTCAAATTCACTTTAATTGGTTTGTGCTCTCTCTATCTCTATACGAATATCGGCAAATATTTATGCAAGGAAAGCCCTACTCGAAAATCAACTCAAACCAACCATGGAAGAAATGAGCAAACGGTCGCCTAACTAAACCCAAATCTGTTTAAATCGGTGCGAGTTCCAAAGCAATTTTGCTGTAAAGTTCCACTATTGTTGTGCCAGTTTTTAAAAAGATTAATAGATCAGTTATGTCTCATTATCGTCCTCACAAGAAGTGTTTTCGAAAATTGATAAAAATTTGGTTAAAAAACAATTGATAAGTTTTTTTTCGTACGTAAGTTCAATCTTGTTAGCCAGTCTCTTTTTGGCTTTATTTCTGGTGGATCAACCAAGGATGCTGTGATTTCACTGTTTGAGTTACTCCTGGTCTATAACAGAGACTTTAACGACCTTTGTGTTTGGTGACCTATTAAGGTTTTTGATTCAATCCAGTTATTACTGTGGTTTATCGTGCTTTCACATTGTTTGTCTCTGGTGGATTTCTGTCCTGATCGATTGATCGTGTAAGTGAATTCAAGTAAAAGAGATTGACACTATTCTTATATCCAGATATACTGTTTTATTAGTTTAATTTTACAAATGTGTGTGTGTTTTTTTTCTCAAGTAGAACTTGAGAGCGAATCCAAAGGAAGAAATAATTATTCTTGAAATTAAATCAGTAAATTCGGAATAAATCTAAATCAGATCAATTTGACTATTTATATTTCCAGTAATAGTTTTGCAACTTTATCATTTAAGATGAAGAAACTAACTTTCACATCTTCACGATTTAAAAAGTATCCCCACACATTCTCTCAGATATTTAGAACATAGCAAAATAAATATAAAATCAAATCGGCACAATGCCCACCAGTATTGGATGACAAATATAGCTCTAGAGATTAATCATTAAAGAATAAAAATAATATACGCATTTATATTTAAAATAAAGAAGACTCCGGCCAAATTTTGCTAATTTGTCCTTCAGCAATATCATTATGATAACATTTTGCATATTAGATTTTAGACAGATTCCATACTTATTTAATTTACACTATGTATGTAGTAGTAAACTGAGTCTTCCTGTGGTTCTAGCTATCAATTAAGAATTGCAAAAAAATAATATAAATTTTTTATGTCCAATTATAGATCCATTATATGAAACCACTCCGAGTTTTTCATTTTATTTTTAAGAATTATATTCAAAAAGGAAAATATTTAAAATATTAATACCTATAAAAGAAAATACATCCATAAAAAATTTATTTCACTATAATTTATGTAATTGAACTTATTAATTTACGAAATAATGCTTTGTCAAATGTTAGTATTTCAGGATGTTTTGTTCCATCGTTGATCGCCTTAAATTAAGTTTTGCTTTTATGAAATTTGAAACATAATGATTTAAATTTTGTCTTTAATTTTAGTTACTATAGTCAAACATCATGTAAAGAATTTTTTTTTATTTTAAAAGATTTGCGAAAAACTTGAGATATTTAAGAGGATTTACTCAAATATATTTTTTAACTTATCATGTGATTATATTTATTAATAAGGAGTATAATTTAGTTCGTTTTTCACGCGAGGGGTGATATCTAGCGTTTTCTTTTGACATTTAACCATTCCAAATATTCGTTGGAAAGCAACTGTTATAGAGCATCTATTCTAGAATATGTCGACTGCTGTAAGTCATAGAATTCTTGTGGAAGTTCATGGTGACCATGCTCTAGCCGAACGAACGTGCCAGAAGTGGTTTGGACGGTTCAAGAGTGGTGATAAATTGACCGAAAGATGGACAATACTTTGGATAATTCGATTGTAACCATAAATAAACCATAAATTACCGACCAAAAACCGCGAATTAATTTAAACTCCTAGTATAAAAACCGGAGGAATAATTTCTGTTTTCCAACATTGCTAAAAGGAATAAGAAAAAACTAAATAAATAGCGAGGCGTGACGAGTTCATTATAAAAACCCTAGATAAACCGAATACAAGAAAAATATTTTAAACCTCAAATCACTCTAGTTAATTCGTCATAATAACGTCTAGTATTACTTACATTCCCTGGATAGTCCCCTGACAAGATCTTCCAGATTCCAGACCATCGAAAAAGCTTCTCTTGGGAATCCACTCTTCACTCCAATAACTCAGGAATCTCTACACACACCAACACCAGTTCCTGATTGTTACAGTCTACTATAGTTGGGTATATATGGGTGTTTTAAAAAACATTTTCTTTTCGATTGGTGGAAATGGACAATATGAGAGCTTTATGAATGGATTTGTTAACAAATAATGATTACCTTTAATATAAAAAATACTCACCTTTAGCAATTAAAAATATTAGTGATAATAATTTAGTATTAATTGTAAAATATTCATTTCGTGACTTTCTTTTGTAAGATTATTCAAAACTTTTAACAATTAATTAAATGTTTAGATCCCTCGAGGTAGTGGAATCAAATCCTGGGTGGTAATTTTTCCAACCGCGAATAAGTTTTCATTTGTGTATATCAATAACATTGCGAAACAATATTGATAGCGAATCATAAATATGTTATGGCGCAAAAATATAAATTAAATGGATCCGTTTATAACTTGTTTAGGTCCTATTAATTGACTAATAATACACTGAAAACAAATAGCAGAGTTTGAGACTACCCCCCTTTCCTTTCACGAATTCAAAGGGAAATTTATTTATTAAAAATTAATTACAATAATTACTTTATAAACATGTAGTCCATAGTTTATGGTGTTTTAATTTAACTACGTTTGAATTTCATTGATGGTTGATTTAATATGTACTCGGGTGATGTATGAATTATTTAATTACCATAAACCACGTTAATTAATTTTTTTTTCACTCAATAAACCAATTTATTAAGGTTTAAATAGGTCAAGTTTGGATATAGGTAAATGATTATTGTAATTCTAAGCCGAAATGGCTGCATATACATTTTTCCTTTTTCTTTCAGTCCGTCTACTCAATCCAGATGAAAACCATTGATATAGAAGTTCTTAGAAATATTTAAAGATTTCCATTTACAAACATTCAACATATCCCTTTGCTTGACCCTACATCCTTTTATAAATGCCTAGTGGGTTGTTAAGTACATTAAGTTATAGCCAAAATTGCTTAATTATTCATTTAGACCAAAAAGGTCATTTTCCCATATCAAATTAATATTTTATGACTTTATACTTAATTTGTGGCCCCTTTTAATGAAGAAATTAATTTTTTAATTATTTAAACTAAAGCGTTGAAGACATGTTCTTATTTAATTATAAATGAATATATTAAATATTTGTGAAATTTGTCAAATAATTGCAATGAAAATGGTTTATAAGAATTTTAATACAATATATATTTGAAAATTAAACAAATTTGAAATAATCTATTAACACGTATATTACTTGTATATTATTTAAATTTTTATTTGTAATTTATTTATTCCTAAGAATAATAATGTAATAATCGATTTCACATTTGTATTGAACGCTGTTTTGTGTTGTTTTCAAAAATATCAATTAATCAAAAATTAATTATAAAACCGTTCACAGCGGTTTTTTTTTCAAATAGTGTAACAACTCACAGCGTAATTTTCAATTTAAAATATTTAAATAATAAATTTGGATATGACAACAATACGTAATTTCATTAAATTTGTGGCAAGTAAGGCACAGCGTGTTAATTACAGTGACATGGGAATACTCTCAATCAAATTTTCATATTAAAAAATTTGATAATAAATAAACAATTTTGGTGACAATTTGTTGCCTTCATATTCTTTACTTAAGTACATTAAAATCAATTTTATTTCCGGTAATATAGAATTCTAAGTACTTATAATCTTAAAGTTACGTGAATAAGATTTTGTGACGAATTTATTTATATTTATAGAGCTTGAAAAGGCTTGTCACCTTTAAAATTTTGTACTTTATTCGGTTATAAAATGAGATTTAAGATTTCAGTGTTTTCAATAATTTAATAGATTCGAAGAAAAAAGAAGATTGTATGAAGTTTCATTCATTAAGCGTGGATGGTAATAAATGTAAAATTGTCAAGAAATTATCAGAATTTCTAAACAAAGCAACTTCCGAATTGATGAAACAGAAGATTAATGATGTTTTGTTCGCCTTTTATAAGGGGCTGTAAAACGCTTAAAGATTGTGGAATAATTTGTAAATCATGTGTCTATGACAATTTTCTCATACATTACAGTGTTGTGCTCACACGTTCTAAACTGTTTTATGTTAAGGCGAAAATTATTTATAGAGAGTGTGAATTCTTAACATTTCGATTATAAATGAAATATTTGCTTAGATACTTGTATTACTTGGCTGGAACGAAATAAAAAAAAACTTAATAATAATAATAAATTTAAAAAAACAACCAAAAGTTAGGAAATAAAACTAAATTTATTTTTATATTAGTTTTTGGAGTTTGGTGATTAAAAGATTGTGATTAAAATTAAATTAAACACTTTTATTTAATCTATTTTCAAAGATTAATTGTGTACAGGACTTCAACTATCAAATCAAAGGATGTTAACAGTTCCAGTTTCTGTGTAGAGTTTTAAAGAATTTTCTTTTACAAACTGTTTAATGAAAAATATTCTTAAAATCTTACAGCGTGTGTGTGTCTACGTTATACAAACGAAAATAAGAAACTGAAGAATTCCAAAAAGATAACGGATATGACCTCCTATCGAGCGACCCTAATAAAATTTATGATGTTATTGCCTAAACAAACAGCCGCATTCCGTCCATGGCTCGATTTCCAAAAGTATCGTAGAATTTAATTATTCGCATATAACATTATTGGTTATTTGTAACTGACATATTTCATTAAAAAATGTTTAAGAAAGCTTTTATCTATTACATATTGTTACTCAAATATTAATGGTCAAACACCTATTTTTGATCATCTCCATACCAAATGTATGACAGACCTTAGTGTATCAGTGATCCATTTACATTATACGAATATAAAATATATTATTAATTTGTGCAGAAACAACTTTATACAATTTTTCTTTCGCATTATGAAGCAAAACTTATTTTGACACATTTTAAAATATCGGACAATTACGATAAATTTATTATGTTGAAAAATTGCATTAAAATCTTACATACCCGGGATTGTACGTTTTGAGTAAATAATTATAAAAATAAAAGCTCCACTTGTTGCCCAGTTGAAAGCATAAATGCCTTAAAAATTGCTGTTTTTATAGCCTTTGAAATCCCCTCCATTGATTCCATAATTGGCTCTTATTTCGGTTTTGATTACGAACCATATAATTTAAACGGTGAAGTAATTTCGTCCTTAACGCTCCAATTACACAGTCAAATACTTGTAAAAGAGTACAAGAACACAATGACTTATTGTATGTTTTTTATTTAATTACATATCCGTCTGCCTGCTTTTAGTAGATTAATATTCAGTATTATATATACGAACAAAAAGTTAAGAGAGCCTGCTTTCAATATGTACCATTTACTTAATGATAGCAGCATGTTTAAGGAACCTAGAAATCGGTGTGTTGGCTATTCGGTCTATTCAAATATTATTTTTCAATTTCAAATTTTTTTAAATCTAATAAGGGGTTGAAAACTTTGTGTACTCAAAGTACGCGCTGTATTGATAAAAATATTATTGTTTTTTCGGAATGAAATATACGTCTAAATGTAATAATTCAACATATGCGGACCCAGTTAATTGGCCCCGCTTATGATTAGATCCCAAGTCACTGTCGAAGAGAATAAAACAAATAATAGATAGAGGGCTAATATTGGGCATTATACTTGAATAAACTTGAGCTAATAAATATGAAAAATATTTATATATAAAAAAAAATTATTAAAATTTAAACGAAAAATATAAAAATACGGAATTTATTGATCAAAACGTAAGAATAAATTAGACACGCAGGTAATAATGAAATATTTGAAAATAAATACTTTCCTGAAGTTAAAAGAGAAAAATCTGTATTTAATTATGCATTTAGTCTAACTAGCCAAGAACTCTAATTTTAAACTTTATTATGCAGAAAATGTAGCTTCATAAATGGTCAGCGTACAGAAGAATGGTCGTTAAAATAATTGGTAAATTATACAAAATACCAACAAACTTTTAGTAATGGGATTAATTTTGCAATTTTCTCCAGTTTATCTAAAAAAATATATATTTATTTGTTACTCACCCTAAATTAATGGGAGTATGGCGTTTCTCACCCTATGAAATCTCTTCCAAGTTTACCCTAACTATTTGTATTAGGGCAGTTATTATGTGACTGATGTAACGGTCTCGACTTAAAGGGCGCCTGAATTTTCACATTTAAAGAAATATATTTATCGAAAATAAGTTTCCTCTCTAAACAGTAAAACAACCTCGAATCGTAATGTCACTTTTTCGACATCATTTTCATAATGTGGTACTTTGTTGTTATAGGGAAAATCTTAATTTTTTTTCGAATTCAAAAAAGATAAACAAAATTTTATTTTATTTCCAATAAGGCTTTACCTGTTTTTATTTTGAAGACTTCGCTTAGGCAAAATGTTTTGTGTGGCAGAAATTTCAGTAGAATTTGATTTCTTGGAAAAAAACTTTCCAACAGGAAAACCATATTTATTTTTCGTATAGGTAAATGTCTTTACATATAGTTTCTATTGCTTGCTTTTTATGGTTTCTTGGTGATTTGACCGGAAAAATAATTCTACAAAACAATTTTCCAATCAATTTATTTGCCTACCTTGAACCCTTCCAACTGATTGGACACTTAAATTGGAAAAATATCTTTTAAATCACGACCAATTTCCGATTAATAGTCCATTCCGTAAACATTCGACGCCAAGTTCCAGAGCTTAATATTATAGAAAATCTATAAATAATTGAAACGAATTTAGCACGATGATCAGTTTTTGCTTTTTACAAATCAAATTATTAGTATAAATTTAATAAAATTTATTTTGAAATTCTTTTTGTAGTCTTTATTGACATATATCTAATTTAAAATGTTCTGTCTTTATCAGTATTGTTTACAGATAATATTATTAATATAAATTAAAAATATTTAATTTCGATGAAAAGCAAAAATTTTAAATCAATAAATGCTTTGGCCTTACAATTTAAGGAGAACAAGTATTAATAATATGATTATAAAAACTGTTGAAATTCCATTTTTTAATTAAAGCCAAGGAATGTTCTTTCATTTCTTTAAACTTTATCTATAACGAAAAAGGGAAACCCTTTGATTGAAACAGTCGTTAAATGATATAAATTGTAACATGTATTATACAAATTTATCAGCTCTTAATCAAGATCAATATTATTGTACCAAAAAGTGTAATTTAAACTGTTAATTATGACAGTTATTCCAAGATAAAGTACCTCGTAATTAGCACCTTTTTCGTACTTGCATGAAATTGCCTCAGCTCCTCAATTACAAATAAAAAACAAAAAAAAACCCCTAGTAAATTCTTAATATTTTCAATTTGTGGTTGTAGTCGTCAAATATATAAAAATTCTGTTATAAGACAAACGTAATTCCGGGATTATAATAATAAATAAATAATTTAAAAAAATCCGATTATTAACTTGCAAAGTTATCATATTTAAAAAACAACGAAGCAAAACTAATTGACTCAAAACTCAGATATAAAAAATTAATCCTATCATAAAATTGTTACTTTTGTATTCTATGGCCATTTTTATACTTCAGGGTAAAATACATTCTCTCTCATTTTCATTAAGTATCCTCTTTTTAATAATGTTGGTGTTTTAAACTCTTTTTACTCAAATACATTTTTATTTGAAACCATTTCAAATGTGTAATTTTGAAGCATGTTTTTTTTATAAAACAGGACGAAAACTCATTATATCCAACATCAACCGAATTTAATTAGAAAAATAAGTATATAATATTTATTGCCCACCCGCCTGTGGAAAATTTGCAAATTTTACCAAGAATCGGACCCGCATAAAGTTTAATCGCGGAATGTTTTCTCCTCATTTAAACTAATTAAGTACAACTTAATTACTCATTTCAAATTTAATTAGTTTGATTTTGTAAATATTTTGTCGATTCCGGAATTCCTGCTATAGACGGAATTTTAGATCGGATATACTGATGAACTGAGTTAACAGTGTAACATTATACGTAGTAGTTATTTATACATAAAGGTCGATAAGATAAGGCATTATTAAATACAAGCAGTGTTTTAAGCCACGAGCGTAGTGAGTGCCTTAAGAACTTGTGCTATAAAAACTTCTTTGACAGAACAAATTTTAGTGTCAGATTATCAATTTTATGCGACAAAAACGCAAAAATAAAAAATTAAAATATTTTTAGTTGTGTTAAGTACGGAGATCAGGGACCAAGCAAAAACTATTAATTTTTTACAATCAATTTCTTATTATTAAACGATAAAATATATAACATTAAAATATGACAATTAATTAGAGGATACTTTTTTCTACGAAGCTCTTATAGTAATTTTCTCAGTAATTATTATATTCAAACACTGTCTTGTTCTTGATATTTCTGTTTTTTGTTACATCTTAGATTGACGTTTTTATTCAATGTATTATTAGAGAATTGATAATACTTTGACCATTTGATTTCTATTTTTGAGCTGTTAATTTAACCTCATTATAGTATCTTGTTGAAATTTAAAATTTGTTTGTATGTCGGCACATATGGCTCTTAGTGAGATTTAGCAATGAAAAAAATTTGGGACATGCAAGCACCTGTTTAACAGCTTAATATGATAAACAGGTAAGCATAACAATAAATTAAACCCCGTATGAGCTGAACTTTGGAGTATGTTGGTGGGAAATTTGAAACTCTTTATTGCTGCCACAATTTCTTTCTACCTAAGTAAATTAACGCAAATTTGGATTGAACGAGAAAACTTTAAGGCACGTACTACGCATATCTATTCTGAATTTCACCCATGAAAAAGAGGTTTACAAAAATTACAAATTATGGACGGCCAATGGTTTCTGGTCGAATAATAAATGATATTCATATAAGTTAGTTTATATAAGTTTTCGAAAGACTAAATTGTAAAGAATTAAGTTTATACATACTTTCATACTTTCTAACTGTAAAACTTAAACAAATTCATTCGAATGAATGAACTTTGAAGTTTTAATCTCCTATCATCAATTTTATATTAAAAAGTTCTAAATCAAAAGAAACTTTCCGAAATTAAATGATTAAAGTCCTATCTGAAAATCTATCATGAATTCAAAACAGAATTGGGAGCATCTAAATAATGTTGTTTTGTATTCTAGAAATCCAGCAATCATAGTTATTGGAAGGGTTTCCAATGTATATCTATATCTAATAATATGTGTCTGTACTATGCAATCCGATTTGAGAGACACTTTCTATTCGGTCGGTGCAAAATGAAAACGGTTATATTGTGGTTTTATTGATTCGAGAACAATTTTCCACAGATTTACAATCTCCGCCCAGAAGGAACACGAAACTGTAGGAGTTTTGGAACAAATCGATCCGAAATTTGAGCCCCGAAATCAAATAAGATAAGAACAAAAAAATTGCATTGAGAAAATATATTCGTATAATAATCTAAAGGAAAAATATTCTTTCATTTCAATTTTAATATATTTTTATTAATTTAATTCTCTTAAAACATTGTTTTATATCAATGTATATTGTGACGGGCGCAGATCCAATGACAGTTTAGCGGCGACTTCTTTTCCGGCTTATCCATTCCCCGTTGTTTCTCTTCAGACCCCTTCGACTGGGAATACGTCGAATAAGCACTTTTCATCTTTGCAAAGCGCGACGAGCGCTGATTAAATTATTATACTTTAGTCTGTTCTGAGCCGTAAATAAATTAACATCAACTGTCCGTCGCGAGTTTAATTTACACGAACACGCACACACAGTACTTTTGACTGAATTGATTAAACCCTCTTTCAGAACCAATTAAGATTTCTATTTCATCAGGATATTAGAAAATCGGCGACTGAAAAAGGTATCGTATTCCGGTGAAAATTCTTTCCCGTAAGTATATACATATCTGAGGTGTCAAGAAATAAGATAATAAAATACAAAAAATATATTTCATTTTTAAAGCGGATGGTTCAAAGTCCTTTAACAACCTGCTGCAATGTTGTTAATTCTAAAAATTTGTTTAATAAATGTCTTGAAAACCACCACGCCTACAAAAAATTCCCTTTTATAATAGATCCCGTACCCAGATCAATACCTTGAGCGATCTCCAAACTGCTCCAATTTGGATTTTAGAAATTTGATTAAAAATTTAAAAAAAAAACTTATTATCACTCAACCTTGGTTAAGTGTATAATCATTACAATGTTATTGGAACACATTAATAAAAACTGTGAAAAGTGGTTTATTTATTGCTTTCATTTTTATGTTAAATTATAAAAGTATACCAACCTCTGTTTACTACTGTGCATTGCCTTAAGTTATTGCTGCTCTCTATAGCTAAGCTCCCAGACATAAATCTCTGTTTTGAACCGCCATTGAAACCCACAATTTATGCATGGGGTTGTAAATCGAAAATGGTCCCCTTTTCTGCCTTTTGGTCCCATTCCAGAACTATCAAAAGATGGCCAGAGAATAAAATCAATAATTGATTCGTAACGAAAGGGTAGCTGGGTAATAGTAATTCGTATTTACGAAGGATTTGAAGGGATGATGTGCTTTAGCATTTGTGATTGTGTACGTGCTATTACTTAACACTTTCGACCATTAAAAGATCGTTTACTTACTCAGAAGCATTTAGTCATTATGATTCGCACGAGTTCGTCCAATGTAACCTAATACTAACTTTAAGGATTGAAGTTCCCTATTATAATTTTTTTTCTCTTATCGGGAGTGCAGCTGCATTTATCGGAGCCATTGGTTTTATTCAAGCAGAGCTACTCGTATTGTAAGGAAGGGATTCATATTTGGATTAAAGTCATTGTTAAGACAATTCTATTTTTTAAACTGAATAAAATATACCCCCATATGCAAAAACATAATTTAATTAAACAGGAAATAAGATCTCGGTTCATCCATCAGACATCTCTGCTTATTTCGGTTGTAATTGAAATTCAAATTTAATTCCATGCATTTCTTTTCCATTCCACATTTAACCAGATTATGTTCTATATCTGCTTATTTTAAATGTACAGTGTGAATTGAGGTTATAGCCGCACCCGTTTATCCTTGATATCTCTGGAACCAAAAGAAGNTGAATCTTCAAATTTACACACAGTATATCTCTTTACTGATTACAACTTCAGGTCAAAGCTGATTTGCAAATACTTTAATCGATTTTGCGAA
>JXOV01018476.1:98694-132350 GCA_001014945.1 Clogmia albipunctata | reverse complement strand
TTTCAGTATGTTAGTAGTCAATTAATTGCACCTAGACCGGTTGAAAAAGGATCCAGTCAATCCTACCCGCCCAGGGATCGAACCCACGGCCGCCGAGGAGGCAGACGAAAGCGTTACCACTTCGTCTATGGGGCGGGCAAATTAATCAAAATTACTCCAATAATAATTTACAAGTGTCCAGTATATTTTTTAAAAATATTTGTGCAATCAATAAAAATAAAATAATAGAAATTGGTTAAATGTAATGTTAATATTTATTATTTTGATAAATTACAATTATTTTTAAATATTTAAATGCCATTGAACTTTTAATAAAAAGCAGATATAATAAATTTTAATTTTAGGTCTTTTAACAAACGACACGTTTTAAATAAAATTGGCGCCATTTAAAATCCGAATAATTTTCGATAATGGCAGATAATAGTTAACTATTACGTGTAATGTAAAATTGTCAATCAAAAATAGTAATATCAGCGGTATTGAACGCTGTTACGTACATCATGACTTATGGGTTTCTGGATGGAGCGCACATCAAATTAAAAATGGCTGCCGGCACCGGGTTCGGTCACGCAATGTCTCGAAATTTGTTTGTGTTTTTGGGTGGTTGTCGTTTTTTTCTGTATTCTTTCTGTGTTTCGTGGACAAACGATAAAACCAACACACAAACGTAGTCAATCCATTAAATAACGAAAGCACGATGATTGGAATGGGGGAGGATGGCTTTTACCTTTCAAACAGAGTCAGAAGGAGAAATGCGAGGAGGAATATCTAGTTTCATGTTCACGGCCATGCACCGTCAAACGTTTCTTCACCCTCCAGCCATCGGGCTCGATTTTAGGTGATTGACACGTTAAATTTCGATTTGCAAAGGCGAAAATAAAACCGTTAATTTAAGGCATGATTTATTTAATGAGCATTTGCGGTCTGAGGAAATGTTCTATTTTTGGACAGAAAATTTTCATTAAGAATTATTCTCCCATTTCAGCATAATTTATATAAAAATTGACAGTTTTATTTGTTTTTCACATAAAATACAAAACTGCTTATTGAAAAACATGTTTATGTTACACAATGTAATCATTATTTTCATATTTCAATTAGTTTCCCGAATAATTAAAATATTTTGACCATTTTTGTCTTATAAAATGTATATTTTACGCACTCATATTTGTTTTGTCATAGACATTTTAAGGCACAAGTCCTTTAAAGAGTTTCTTAAATACTTAGTTTGTTTTTCTTCATATAATTAAAGTGAAACATCATAAAAATGCATAAAGCCCTACAAAAAACACGGACAATAAGCATTATCAAACACAAAGGCTGCTCGTAATTTTAAAAATCCCTAGTGATACATCTCATTATCGATTGTTTTGAACAAAAATTCAATATTAATAAAAATAAAGAATATTTTAAAATTGAAAGCATACCTATGACAAATAATAACATTGAAATTTTATTCAAATTTCAGAGCTATATACTTATATGAAAACATTTATCTATATAAAACGCGCACTGAATATTATTCAAACAATACGGATTCAAGTACTGTAGAATACAATCTTTCAATCATTGTTATCCCAAATTTGTTACCCGTACTTTTCCCAAGTAACTGATTTAATTTTGCGATACCGTTGTGACCAAATCCTTTTCACTCTACTCTCGCTTATTCAAATATATCGAATGTAAATTCATACAATCAAAAGTTAAATGAAGACAAATCGAATTAGGGTGGTGGTGGTGGGTGTGAGCCAATATCTCCACAAATCCCCGAATGGGCCACATTGATAGCCAAGGTGTTTGGCTTCTTCCAATCATTTTATTTCCATTTCTTATCAGCTCACCCCATTTGCCCTGTTTATGGCCACTAACATAGAGAGAGAGAAAGCGACCAGCTAGACGTATGGTGTTCTAGTGTGGAGCCCAAGGGTTGAACACATCGCAATAATAGTGAAATAATATAGAAAAATAACCCACCCTTGTGCGGAGAAAAGGTGAAAATATTTCAATCAACCGCAACAAATTTTCACAAAAATCTATAAGGGTGAAGTGTGTGAGCGAGGGTGTATTGGAAATAAGAAGAGGGTTGTTGCCATCGTTTACCAATGGACAGCACCTGGGGAAAGAAGAAGCGTAAACTAAGGATTAGGACATTGATCTCAATAAATTTCACGTCGCTTTATTGAGTCAATTTATATTCTTTTGTCTTACTCCAGTTGGACTTTCAGTTTTATCGTCGTATCGATTTCCTTTTCGAAGGCAAATATCTGTGTCCCGTCACTGGATTCTATCCCTCAATCAATTTAGAAAAGTTCAACCTTTTCCTAATGCCTCACAATTGTGGTAAGTGTTCTGTATGGAAATTTAATCTATTTATAATACGTATTAAAATGGATCGTTGTGTGTAGTGATTTTATTGCCATTACTGGTCAGACATCATAAACTGCTTGTTAATTTCAGCTTTAGCTTCATGGAGAGCGAGAGAGATCAGACCGATAAATCCAGTCCAAGCCAATAACAAAATCTAGACCAGCTCCATACACAAATACATAATAAATACGATTAAATCGTCTTTGACAGGTCTCGATGTTATGATAAAATTTGATAAAATGTAATACATTTATGCAATATGCCACCACAAATACAATGATTATATAGGGAATCAACCGGCTATTATTGCGTTATTTCAATCTTCATACACTACTCCTCCACCTCCTACTACTCCTCTTCTCTCCTCATCCACCGCCAGTGGTGGTCATTATCGTTTTATAGCCAGAATGTGACACATAAAACATGCAACTATTATTCGCTGAACAACAAGAACAACCGGGACGCCCTTTGTATACCAAAATCCACACTCGTAAAACTTGTAACATCATTGTTACTACGCCTTGGATAGAAGAGAGCAGGTTCATAAAAAATATTGTACTTAAATTCTGATGTTATCAATTTGAATTGGGAAATTAATTAAAGTAGCTCTCTTCTTTTAGCAAATTGTGATATACTCTTATGATAAAAACCACTAAGGGTTTTTAAGCATGAGCTATTAAACAATTTAAGGACTTATTCAAATGACACAATGTTCGTTACCAGTCTAGATCCAACCCAGTTAATAACCGTTATCAGAACTATAAAATACTCGTTAAATCATTTTCCAATTTTTCACAATTAAATACTAACCCTATCGATTATTATTTGTGATAATGTGATTAATTTCATGTATAAGTGATTCCAAAAGGGCTGATGTATTAATAGGTTTCATCTAAAGGAAACACAAAAACTACAAAGAATACCATCACCGTCATCAGTATCATTTTATTAATGACAGCCAAATACTAAAAGAAAGGTCCTGTTATTTTCTCGACACGCATCTTACCAAGCTCGTAAAACCTGTTCATCGAACAATTATAATTGAAGTTTATAGTTGTTCGATAGTTAAAGTTACAGTTTTAATTTTTTGTAAATATTTGTATTTTCACAAATTTTATTCACAGAATCGATCCTGGATTGATGGAATTCCCAAATTCATTCCCTAATCAAGGTACTATAAACCAGAAGTGTTTTAAACCCTTAAGCTAGTAATGAAATTAATGTCAATACCTTTAAAACAGTACTAGGTATCATATTCCTGCTTCTAAAAAAATTAAAACCGACCTGATCGGGTTCGTAAAATCATGAAGTTTAATAATCGCTTTTGAAAGAAGTTCTCATTCTTGCAAAATATGCGGGATATATTCCAAACAGAGCAACCCAGGACTTATTCTGTTTTCTAGGAAAGTGAACCTTTAAAAACTGTGCATATGATGATATGTTTAATGGTATACGAAATATTTCACGGATTTTGCAATCATGAGAAATTGATTGAATGAAAGTTTTGATCACTTAGAGTAAACGATGAGTGTCAAACTTTCAGGCTTCGTGGTATATAGTATGTATTTGTTTTTAAATTAAGAAAAGTTACACCATTGTAAATTTACTACTTTATATTATTTAATAGAAAACTTTGCAATTTAGCGACAAATTGAATAATTTGATTACATATTCAGCACTCTCTATTTAGGAGTTCTCGAGTTGTTTGCTCTTGAAGTTATTTTCAGTTCCGTTGTCCTATTTTAGACTCTGGCTTTACAAATCCCGGTCGTACTTACTAGCCGATAATGAAAGTCGACGTCCATTACATAATTTATAAATGAGCTTTACCTGACAACAGCCAAATATACTCTTTATATGCCTTCCCCCAATTAAATTATTTAGCGCCAGTCAATTTTCATTTCCATCTTGTCCTACCCCCGTTCGTTCCAATCCACAGCAGAGGCTTAATGAATGCCTCCATTTATTGTCATCGAGTTCAGTCGTTTCACCAGGTCAACTCGACTCTGGCCTTTGTACAGTGAAAATGGAATACTAAATATTAAATTAAAATTTCGAACCGAAATTGATTTTCAATTGACATCAAATTGTTACAGCTTTTCAGCCTTCTCCAAATATAATACCTTTGCAATTATTCACAGAACTTCCATTATTTATTTTTAACTATTTATTCAGGTCAAAAAGGATTAAAAAACCATTTTTATACAATAAAATTGCAGTTCAATCAAAATGAATTTTCGTCAATTAAATTTTTGATGAAAGATTTGAAAAGTATTTTATTTATTTAATTTATACATAAAATTATATTATTTATTGATTGAATATCAAATAGGGGAAATATGGACAAAATGGCATACCTGTCGTTTTGTGTATAAGTGGTAAATTTATTTAATTTAGTCGTACATATTTTGTTCATAAATAGCTAAAATGCTCAGAAATTATAAATACTCGACCAATCGTTAGTCCTGAAAGTATTTTTACTAATACTTCTCTTTATAATGAAGAGAACTATTCACGAATATATTCAAACGATAATTTTTTCACGACTTAATCCCGGAGAATGTTGGTAAATTTTTCGCATAGGTTTTACACTACTTGAACATACGTTCCTAGACGAACGCAGGGTTTTATTTGCGAAATTATGCCATTAATTACATCGAATTTACAGGTATGCCATTTTGTCCATACGGTTTTAAAATATCGATTTTCGCGATTTGTGGTTAAACCTGTTTTTTCTGCTCATTTTTTGCAATATTTGGATATTAATTTTAATAAATAGAAAACCAAACATGATTACTGTATAATATGGCGTTGTTGTGTGCTACCCATAAAGAATTATGATCCAAAAACAAAACGCCATGCCATTTTGTACATACTTGCCATACATTTCAATCCTTATAAAAGATATTAGTCATTTTCAAGAATACAAAATCAATTCCTTATCTGTCGCTTAAATTATAAGAACTTAATTGAAATTATTATAATAAATTGATCAAAATACAATTATTTTATAAATTTGACTATTTATGCTTCATCTATTGACTTATGGACCCTAGGTAATTGGTAAATAACCCGTTAATAACTATTTAGTTAAAGGAGTCCCTTAAATTATAAATACAAAGTTGCATTCTATAGGATTATGAACTAACTGAAAATATCAGAAGAATTATGATAAGGTAAAACTATATAATACAATCATTTCCTTGTCCTATAAAATCTTAAACAAAGTCCAATCAAAAAGCGATATATCGATGATTTTTTAAAAAAATCTTTCAAATATCTTAATTTGATTTGGATACATAGAGTTGCGGCTCTAAGTAGCCTAAAACTGTTCTATTATGTCGATACCAATATCTTATAAGACTAAGATTTCAGAATTCTCAATCTTTCAATAATATAACAACCCTCAATAGAGTGTTCAAGAAATATATCTTTGGAGAGAGAACAAGAGATTTTTATTGGAAATTTAAGGAATTTCGATTTTTAGTAGCAATTTCGCAGAAGTATTTCCAAATCTTTTGTGGCACAAACTGGTAAGTTGTTGAGAGTAACACTATGAATAAAATTGATCGTCCATCTACGAGTATCACCTTTTGGCCTTAAAAAAATATTAAATACCTTTTAAATAAATAACTTTTGACAATAATTTGTCAACTTAATTTATTAGTCTGCATCATGAAAGATGATTAGAAAATTGAAATTGTAGCCGATAATTGGATGCCATCACGAACCATTTTCAATTTCCCTGAAGACTAGACTCTACTCACTCGAAGAACAAAGATTTTATTCTTGAGACAGGCATTTAATGGCCTATAAAAGATGTTGTATAATCAGTGGATTCGCGAAATTGGCCACTAAAACATTGTGCTGACTGGGCGAACGAGTTATGTAAGAAGGAGGAGTGTAACCAAGGAAGGGAGAGTAGGATGAGTAGGATATAATCCTATCCGGACAGAAAGGGCTGTGTCTTGGCCGTTCATTACTTTTCCGCAGCGATGGTTTTGAGTGTTCCCCAAAGCATTTATAAAATCCATCAAAGTAATTTACATAGGGAAAATTAAAACGGTTTTATGGCGCCTCCAATCGATTCTGATTCAATATGTCTCCACCCCTCTTATCGGAATGTGAATGGGAATTAAATTTCCAATAATAATTCCTCTGTACGCGAACAATGGCGTGTTTTCTCCACAAGAAGAATTATATTCAGTCCAAGTGTATTTAACTTGTTTTTCATCCCCCCGAAAAAAATATGTGTGGGTGGCGAATTGAAAAAATATCAATAAAAAGAGAGGAAAAAAATGGAGAAAAGCCGATAACAATTAAATTCCATTCCCAATGCGTTTGTGTTCAAACAAGCACATTAAATACTGTTTATTGGGGATGATTCAAAGAAGATGAGGTAGAATGCCATTTGGGGACCGAATTCAATTTGTACATCAAACAACAAATCCCTCAAATCTCCATTCAATGAAAAATCAAATAAAGTATCAGTATAATTCCATTATTTCATATAATGAACAGTAACTCAATTTCGGACGATTACATAACTTGTATTTAATTATCGGAATAATTAGAGCATATAAAATATGCTCATGGTAATCAAATATTTTAATTATACGCAATACTTTTGCGCAAAAATTCGCAATCATCCTCTCATCTGAAAGCATCACCGACTACTTTATCATGATATTTAATTAATTGAAATCTTTTCAAAGAGTGGCTCCACTTACTGATACCGAGAATAAATGCCGCCCACTCCTCAAGGCAAACGTAGGGTTTCGGAAATAGGTAATGTACACGGAACTTGGCTGAATTGTGTGATCGAGAGTCGTCGTCTTTCTTACCTGAAACGAGAGGAAAACAAAAAAAAATTGAACAGTCAATTAATCAACTAATCTAATTTGGTTTGTTCGTGTCACGACACAGAGTATTAAATAAGTAATAATTGCTCTCGATTAAATAATTCCAGCACTCTTTATACGTATTATAGTATATATCCAGGTCAATTATTCAGTCCTGGGGATATCGAATTAAGCTTGGTTGCAGGCAAGAGTGAGTGAGACCCTGTCGTGAGCAAACAAGACAGTGTCGAAGAATAATTACCGTCAAATTAAATTGTCTTGTTGTTTGAATAGAAAATGGCGGCAAAAAGTTTGACTTTGTGTCAAGTTCTAATGGAATTAAGAGCACCAGAAAAAGGCCCTTCCAGAGAGTTATCCGACACACACAAGTTTGACAACTGGGGGATGAGAGGAAAAAGGGGCGAAAAAGACGGAAATTAGGTAAAGGGAGCCAATGTCAATTAAACTATTAATTTGACAAAGATATCCAAAGAAGTGAAGAGAAAGAGACGCTTCTGTTTCCTGGAAACACATGGCACAAACAACAAAGTCTCTGTGTATATTTGTGCAATGATCCCTAAAACAATTAATTGCAGGAAATGGTTTGGTCGGCATTCAAAAATGGCTTCGGCAAACATTATCGCCGTTTTATTGCTGTTTATCAACAGTCCACAAAACGGTTATTAACAAATTCAATTCCACTTTAATTGAAACACACTGGTTGTGGCTGATTTAATTGTACATAAATTTCAAAGGATATTCAGGAACATCATAGGGTTACCAGATGGCATTCCTAGTTTTATGCAATTAATTGTTGAAGGGCTGCTTTTAATGTGGGAAATTTAAAACTTAAACTTGGAAATTCACAGAAATAATCATCAAAATATGAGATATATTATAAATAAAAGTAAAAGGATTTATCAATAAGAGGTTTCTTTCAATGGATTGTTCTTTCTTTCTGAATACACAGTCATTACTATAAATATTTAATGTTTCAACTAGCCCCTGATATTGTTAGTAAAATTGTCGAATATGTTAAAAATTATGGCTTAAAAACTTCAAAATGTTAAACAATTTTTTACCTTCGTTATCGAAGGCTTGTTATTTAACAATTTTTTTCTCTATTAAATACACATTAAAGGTTAGGCTAACTAAATTACTTTAAGATCATACATAAAATGACGAAATTATAAATGATACTGCTCTAAATGTGTGAATTAACCTTGAAAATTTTCTTTAAAGTATAAGGTCCTTCAAGGGTACCTCTAGATAGTATATATTTGATATTAGTATTTTTATAAATGGCATACTATACAATAAAGTTGTAGTAATCTGAGGTAGTGATGGTAATGAAACGTCATTGGCTGCGTTGTCATTATTTTTTATGATTTGATCATTTCGTCACCAGTGACTAAATACGTACAATATGTAAGTACGACAATATTCTTTGATTCTAATATAGTTAATAACTATTATTCTAAGCCGAAATGCAAAAATAATCTCAAAAATTCTCTCCGCTGACATGGAATTGTAAATAAAAATAGTGTTAAATTCGTAACAATATAGAATATAGACAGCGATATACGTAGATCCCGTCCAAAATTCAAATCTGATTAGCGTCTAATGCTTCTAAAACAATGAATGACAACCCAGCCAATGATGTCACACATATAGCATTTGAAAATCTGGACAACTTATATAGGGTTGTGCGGCTTTGATATTTAATGATAAGTTTTAAAAATTATGAGTAAAAAAATTTAACCTTAGAAATAATGTATAGTAATATTATTTTTCATTTAATTATGAAAATACATGGATGTAGTTCTTCTTAATATACAGAAAGCTTTTATCTGTTTAAATAGTTAAGTTAATTGGCTATAATAATATTTGGAAAAAAAATGTTATTCTCAAAAATACAAACAAGTTAATTAACGTGTATTTTAATTACCATAACATAATAATTTTACATGCTAAAAGAATTAATTTAAAAAAATCCGTGGTGGAATTTAAATGTAGTTGTTTTGTATGAAATATTTATCTTATTTTTTAAATAAATCCGGACCTCATCTGGTCATCCTAATCTGGGCTTTAATTCGAGTTGTTGTCGAGTGTCATACCACTCAAAAAACAATCCAGTGTCTCATCATCCATATTGTAGTTATGCTAATACCATAAATACAGTCCTCTCCAAGCGCTGGGTCTCTCTTTTTCTGTCCATGGATGGCAGAAGCAACGAGTGTCACCCTTGGCTGACCAACCATAAACACGGAGCGACGGTGTGTGGATTTTTCAAAAAAAGCAGATATTTATTGTGAACAGAAAACTCCACCACGAAGAGCAGAGCCCATCACCATAATCAAGAACAATTATTGTGGGGCCCAAAAGCAACACAAAGAGAAATTTAATTCGATTCTTGAGCGCGCGAGTAAATTTCTGCACCGAAACCGACGATTTGTTGTTGCTGGGGCTGTGGATTGCACAAAATTTGCATGATTACCGATGATGACTTTCCAAAAATTTCCGAGGCAAACTTTAATCAACAGATTTTAATTAAACTCGGGCTAATTAAATGCAAATAATTACTTTTATACATTTCATTCGGAAAGATAATCAAGACAATGAGACCAAACTACAACCAAGTGAAGATTATCTCAATTCGTTTTTAATTTAAAACAAAACTATAAAATAATGTTATTGCAAAATCAAAAATTATTAATTAAAACCTGATACTTATTCAATAGATGATACTCGTATATTCCATAACGATTACGTTTCATTCAAGTGAACAAAGTAAAATATAAACGGTACTTTAAAGATCTGCAAAATTGCTAGCTGAGTTTTTTTAAATTTCTATGTTATTATGGTTATATAGTTATTTGTGTGGAATGGTATAAAATTATCCGTTTTAACAAAGAATTTAGTGTGAAATAAAAGCCAAAAGCTGAGTTTTGTGTACATTTTATTGCAATAATCTCAAAAATATACTAATTTATTGTGCAATTTAGAAGCTTAAATTTTTATGTTGCAAAAAAATTGTTCCTTTTTCATTGAAAAAAAAAACTAAAAACTTGATTTCTGAAAAGATCAACACTACGAAACTCAAATGAATATCGGCATATTTTATACCTTATAATATAAAATCTCCCACTAATTTTTAGAACTGTGGATACAGTTAATATACCATAAAAATAATCTTTCTTTCAGATGTATTCAGCAAAAGTCGAATATAAATTCTATTTAAGTTCCTAAAATCAACACTGGTTAAGAATAAGGTTGTAGTAATCTGTAGTTGTACTAGTAGCCAAACGTCATTGGCCGCGCTATCATTATTTGATTTGATTTCACATGCAAGAAAATTAATAATAAATTCGTTACAAAAGAATTTTAAAGTAGTATGTAGTTAAATACGTGAAATAAAAACCTTACCAAATATTCTTTGATTCTCATTTACTGAATGTCTATTATTCTGCGCCAAAATGAAAATATAATTTTAAAAATTCTGTCACCCATATGGATCAAAAAGTAATGAAGTTCGAAAAAAATTATGTTAAATTTGGAAACGATATACATAGTCCAGTCCTAAATTCAAGTTGAATTAGTTTTACACGCAATCAAAACAAAGAAGAACAACGCGGCTGATGACGCCACACCTTTAAAGTTTAAAAATCTGGACAACTTATAGATCATAGAGAGGCTTTGCTAAAGCTACAATTTTACTAAACATTATAGGTGATATTTATTAATTCTGAAATAATCATAGAAATTTAAATTACAATGGCCGAACTTGTTACCGAAATATCAAAATCGACTTACTGAATGTAAGTATGTGAAGTATGAAACGATCTATATTACTTTTTTTTCTTCAAAGTTTTGTAACAACAAAACTCTTCTTATAAAATATTTCCAAACATTCTTGATTATCCACGATTATTAGAAGTTCCATAGGCCCAAATAAATAACTTAAACGATTCTGGGTTTTGAAATCGACAATTACCGGAAGAAGGCACTTTTTTACGATTCAGTGTGCCATTAAATGGCGTTGACCTCTAAAAGTTACCAAACTTCAAGTCTGAATCGAACGAAAAGTGTAATTTGATGTAAAGAAATTTCTATAAAAGTACTCATGATTTTTTTTAAACCAAAAAGTAATTTTATGTATGCAAACTTTGACTAAATATCTTTAAAGAAACACAAATTTCGGTTTGATTTTTGAATAATTATTGCATGAAATTGGCTTAAAAAGACTATTACTATAAAACAATTTTGCGAATTTTGTGTGAATGTGAAATTGAAAAACCATTTTAATACAATGTCTCTCATTATTGGACAATAACAGGCAAATATTGTCGACAAAAAGCACTGAAATGGGAATATAATTGTCATTTAATGGCGTATGATTTGCGTTCCACACATCCATCCCAAATCGTCAGCTTTTTCACAACAGCCACCAATAACAAATCCTCGGGGCTCTGACATTCATATACCCTAACTTACACATGTCTATTTGGCGCAGAGAACAAAAGCTACGGGCTGGAAAATGACAAGCCCTGGCTTCACAAATGTAAAACATTTTAAATCAGACTCACAATATAAAAATATCGTAAAACATTAAAGCCGGAACTACGGCCAGTGCACAATAGTATAATTTATTTAAAACACATCAATTCGTCTCTTGCTGAATTTTTGAATTGAAATTGCATGAATTGCAATGTTTCAGCAATGTAAACCATCATTGCCAAAAAGATTGGGCGTTTGAAACGAACAAATTGAGTTAAAGTAAATCAAAACGGTAATGAAAATATGTGTTTATTTAATTAGGTCGATAAAATGTGGCATTATTAAATTTAAAATCACGAGCTTATCGAATTTTTTAAGAAGGCCTTGTGTTAAATATGACTTATAGATTGTCTTAGACCAGAATTTGTTTTTCCATAAAAAATTTCATATTTCAACAATTTTTTTCGTGTTTCAATTCTACAATTGGATGATGTAATAGAGAAATGATATCTTTTATGTCTCTCTTTTTTGCCGTTTTATTCGCACTGTCACTTGTTTAAAAACATCCAATGTGTTCATTTTATAAAATAGTAGATTGATTTTCAAAACCATCGCGGTTGAAAAAGTAAACCATACACAACGCAACTTAATTCTATATAAATTTGATGAGAATCCTTCACGGAGATCATGCTTTAATTAATAAAAAGGACAAGTGACTAAGAATTCTTTAATGCACTAGTGCTCAAAAATAACTTTGACAGAAGAAATTTAAGAACCGTAATATCACTTTTATTAAACCAAATTCAGTAAGGGAATAAATGTTCATTAATTAGTTTCTTTTAATTTCTTATCAATTTCATTTAAAATTTAAATTATATCAAAGGACTTCAAACCAATTAAGAATCAGCCATTATATTTCAAATTCAATTTAATTCGTTGCATAAGAAATCCAATTCCGCAATAGTCGCACCAAGAAATAGTTGGCGAAATTCATTCCTGGTCTTTGGACTGTCATAAATCACCATCACGGGTGGATAAAAGAAGAACACACAAAACTTTTGAAAATTTGCGAAAATTATGAAAAATGACAGTTGAGAAGTTTTCTAATTTCCTTCGAATGCTACTCGTCGTCGCGATTGCTGATTCATCTCGTTTCGTAATCAGCACAAAACCCCTTTCGAGGGTTTTCTGGTCGTGGTCGTCGTCGCTCAACACTCCTCCTTAAATTATGGCGCCACGGCTATTTGAAGGCATCCCTCTCCTCCCTCAAGGAATCCACCCCATCCACCCCAAATGACGAAGAAACAAGAAAAAAGCAATTTGCCGCACTTGTCCGACAGGATTGGAAACAATATAGATAATTGCAAAAAATTAAAGGGACGACACCACACGCCGACTGCACACAAAGACCGAAGAGACAAGACGCATGTGACCAAGTATGTGTGACGTAGATGACTTTTCTTGCGTCTCGCCCAATTTCCCATTTTTCTCCATCCACTCAAAAGAAGGCTGCCTTGTAAATGGTACTAACATAAAATACACTCAGCGAATTGTGGTCAAAATAGAAGAGAAAAATCTTATTTATTTAACTGCTGTTATGATGAATCCTATTAGGATTTGGTAGATTTTTATTTGAAATCGTATTTTTATGATTTTGAACTAAATATTTTCGAATATGTACATTTTTAGTGAATGTTTTCAAAACATCATCTTAATTAAATATAAGAAATAACGTTTGGAATGCAAATTCATAGGCCATTGTTAAAGAAAATATTAATTTATAAATCGAAATAAAACCCCTAGGCATACATTCCTCCTTGATATTAAACACCGTTCCTTTCTGAGCTCTGGGCAGCAATATGCTATTCTGAGGTGATGTATTTCTGGCAATAGACCTTATTGTTTTAGCATTGAAAAAAGAAATTGTTGTATCTTTGGTATAAGTAACTTGTATTCCTGTGTTATCAGCATAGTGTACGACTACGGTGGAGCCTGTGGTCCATCTTACTTAGACTTCCGACGTCACCGTTAACCATATCTCCCTTAGGGTATGTTAATTATATTTTAAATTTAATAAATTAATATTTTAATATATTTTCTATTCAAGTTTATTAAACTTAAGATTTTTATAATATATGACAATTATGAAATAATTTCTTTTGTTAAACTTATTCTTAATAAATTTATTTTGAGAGGAAGTTTAAAACTAATAATTACTTAATTTTTTGAATTTTGAATGTTCTGTTTTGTAACTGTAAATAATAAAAGATGAATATTTTAAAAATATTTTTTACTTTTATAAAATTAACATTGAAAGTCAAGAATTGCTAATAAATGCACATTTTCCGCACAATTATTTGTGCATTGGCAGAAATTCGCCGAGTGCTCTTAATGGCAGCATATAATACAAAGCTACATACAATTTGCAAGGAAGAAGCAGAGAAGGAGAGCAGCAGGGAAAGTTGAAGCCAACAAGATTTGTCTTCCATAGACAACATTGTGATTTCATGCACCATCTCTCCCCTACATTTACCCCATAATTTGAATAACTTTGTCGGTTTCCAAGTCAAGCCACTTCACTCTATTCCAATCCACCCACCCCCACACACACATCTACATCCTTGTAGGGACACGAGATTTCTTTAATGTTCATCCCAAATGTAAATGGTTCAATTATTTCTACCACATATTTTCCGCACAACCGAAAACCTAAACATCATCATCCCCAATCGTAATGTGCTTCCAGCTTTTCAGCTTTTGTCGCCGGTTTATCGATTATCGCAAAATCAAGTGGTGTGTGTGTGTCTGTCAATCGGTATGCAAAGATATTTACCACAGTTTATTCAGAAGACATCAGATGGAATGAGATTGGTATTCAAATACACTACAATCTAAATATCGTGCACACTCTATCTCTGTTTTTACTCAATCCAAACGGGTCTTTCAAATTAATTGCATTTCAAACGATGTTCACAGTGTGAACTTTCTTTTATCACTTATGAATAAAATCAAAGAAATATTATATTATAATAATAGTAATCAGAACACTTATTCTTATCACTTCCTTTTGATATAATCTAATTATAAAGGTTCAAAGGTGTATTTTTTTAATCTATCATGCTATTTTATATAAAGTAAAGGTACATCTCTTGATTTATTTTCAAACTGAAGAAATCTTATTAATTTTATATCTAATGCAATTTACGTTTTCTGTTTCAATACGATTATTTATTGAATTCTGAAAAAAACTTTTCATTTGTATTTTAAATTTCACACTTTATTATGAGGAAATTCTGATATAATAAAACAATTTTAAAATTTTACTATTTATCTACCATATCATATTTACCTTATTTCCCAATTTTATATTTTCAATAATATTATTTTATTTTAAAAATAAAATATCGATTTCAAAATTTAAAAAAACATCACAGAACGATTCGGGTAATATGACTCCACTTAGAGTGATCAACCGCTTATACGAGTAATAGCCAAGAAATACACATCATTTGGTTTGATTTCCAACCAGCTAGTAGGACGTGTTTTCCATATAGATTATTTAATATGTTCCACTGTATTTTATAAGTCATTTTATTGCTAATAAAATGTTGTTAATTTTTTTTTCTAAATTTTTAACAAATTAAACTTATTCGAAGAATTCCGAGTTATTTAGAAATTCGAGAACTTTTGATGAAAATGTTGAATTGAAATTTATTCCGTTATTAAAAGGCACTTGATAAATATAAAACTTTAAATATTCTATTTTTGATGTAAAACTGTGTAAGGGTTATAATGACGCTTTTTAAGGCTTATCAAAAGACCGTGCAAGAATGTTAAGGTAATTTAAATAAAATCAATTATTTTATTCAATTTATACAATTCTATTGAAAAATATTTAAATTTTGGTGGCCTATGCTTCTTCTAAAAAATGCTCCATAATTAAGTCCTATTTTATTATACATTATTCAAGACAACACAGCACACTCGTATCTTTTAAAAAACTTATTTCATTCTTTTTTTAGAACTTTACTCGTACATATAATTATATCTAACTTTTCTCATACGTTGTTAAAATAACCTTTTCGAAGAAATTCGACAAAATATATATTATAAATTTTGTTATTAGAAGCGAAAGAAATTTGTTTATTTTGCCGAAAAAATTTACTTCATGAGGCCTTTCAGGAAGTGATATACTTTTTTTAAAATTGTTCTCCAATATTTTTTGTTGTTATAATTATGGAAATTGAGGTCGAAAGTATTGATAGCTTTTTTCTCTTATAATCTTAGATTTATATATAAAATGAACATAATTTGTATTATATAATTATCTATATGATTTGGGCTAATATGAATAAATGATAATAATACAGTGTGACATGTATTGTGCTCCAATTTATTATTCAAACATGATTTGACTAGATTGATTCGATTATTGTTTGGCACAGAATATTGATGGCAGCTAATTATTGGAGAACTGGGTTCAGCTGATAGACAGGCAGCGAGGCAATCATTGAATCGATGACTGGAGGGTTTGAAGAATGAAAGGGAAACGGAAGAAGGTGCGGCGGCAATATAGCAACAGCAGCAAAAAAAATAAGCATAGGAGAACTGTTTCCTATGTGGCCAATCAGCCAATGAGCTGGCCAGTGTTCCGTGAAAAATCCCATAAATTGTTCGGCATTGTTGTTCGGCTAATGATAATGTTGATTGGTTTTTAAATTTATTTACTCCTATGCCGATCGGCTGCTGTTTTTTTCCAGTCAATGGCTAGCTGGGGAACCTAACCACGTCCCCTTCCAGAAAAAAATGACAAGAATTCGTAACCCCTTGTAGAGATTATGGTTAAATGAAAAACGATATGGAAGAGAGAAGTAAAAGTGGGCACTGCGATGAATTACAGCCAAATACTATGCCATTTATCGTCAATTCTGGAATAATAATAGCTTACGTAACTGATGGTAATGTTGTACTTTTCCAGTTGAGTAAAAAAATTACAATAATAGAACGAGACTGGTAAAGTACTATTACCTACAATTTGCATACTATATTTTGTTCAAATAAAAATTAATATTTTTATTAATTAGAGTGGTTGTGTATTCAGACTACTTCCTGGGAAACTTGGGCTTAAGTTCTGGACGGGTCTTTCCAACTGATCTGTTTATCCTCTCTATTTATAAATTCCTATCAACTTTCCAATAATTTCGGCTCGCAAAAGTTTCTTCTGGGGAATTATTCCATTTGAAAATATAAAAATCAATGCCACACAAATATTTCAAGCGAATTCTAAAACAGGGCTTTCCATAGTTCAAGAAATAAAAAAAGCAGAAATATAAAAATATACCGCAAAACAAATAGTCAATGAAAAGTTAACCTGTTGGTTGTGGTTATAATTGTTATCAAACTCAAAAGAACTTTCGGGATAATATTTAAATATTCAAAGCTAACATCCGTTTTAATAAACAAAATCACTTTGTATTGTTAATCAATTAATTATCAATAGTTAAATTTTCTTCCTGTTCAAACCGGGCTTTTAATTAAATAGGTATGACAACTTTTGTTCGAATTGCAATGGTTTTTTTACGAATTTTTTCGAAAATTTGGATACCTGTTTTCTCTTATAACCTAATATACTAAGTTTATGGCACTGTTATAACATATGAAAGACTTTGCCTCTTAAATTGAGGTTTTCCCTAACTTAATATTATCACAAAATGGTTTTTTTCGGCGAAAGGAAGCAAATTGCAAAAGTCGGATTCAAGCCCAGTGAATTAGAACCGATGACGACGACGACCACCGAGGGCTTGGCCAATTCTTTTGTATCTATGTAGATGCGTTTTGAAATGGTTCTCATTCAAAAAGAGCAGTCTTTATGTACGATTTAATTGAATATTTGAAAAGTTTTCCCTTTTGACTGGTACTCGCATTGTGCGATGATTTCTATTCCACTCTGAATTTGAATTGGTGCATGACTTCATACTGAATTAGAGCACAATAAATTGAAGCTTTTGGGTGTTTGGCTTTGGTATTTCATTAATAATAACTGGTGGAGGTAATTTTTTTCTCTCTTTGTAAAATAATTTACCATTTGATGAGATTTCCGATCGTAGACTCGACCAATTTACCACTGAAATGAAGCTTAAACTTGGCTGAGTTTCCCTTGCCGCTAAGTGATAACCAGGAATTTTAATTTTGTACCACTCGGGGGCCTTTAATAATTAACCACTGCGAATTTCATCCCGTTTATAGAAATCGGGGCGTTATCAAAAGTCACTGCCAACTTTTACAACCTGATCGTCCAATTATCCCAGTTATTGACTCAAGTCAAATGCTGATAAAACCGTCTTTTTATTGCCTGAAATGTGCTTCAGCTTGTAAATTAAATGCCCGTTTTATGACAAAACTTGCTAATAAGACGTCTTAAAAGTTCAGAGTCGTCATTTCCGGTTCGATAAAAGTCATCTTTAGTCGGTTATCTTAAATTAACGGAGCTATTTAAAGAATCTCAGTGAATTATTGAAGAAATTCGCAGTTATTAATAATCTAATTACTCGTAATGGCGGAACTTAAAGAAAATTATTGACAAATTTCTTTAAAAAAGAAAATAAATCTATTTTTTATTTTTATATATTTGAACAATGTATTATTATAAACATTTAATTATTATAATATTAATAATTAAAAATTTAAAATCATGTTAAGGAATTACAAAACTTTTTAAATTTAATTTCTATTCCTAATAATGGTTTTGTTAATAAAAAAATAAACCTTAAAACCGCAAAAAGTTTCGAACATATTATAAATATAATAGATTATTGTTAAAAAAAGATTTCCTTTTCAATTCAGTTAAGGAACAGGGGGTTTTATTTTTCATTGGCTATAGGTTTTTAGTGCATTATTAGTCAATTAATTAATACTAGTTGTAAAAGGATCCAGTCAATCCGACTCGTCTAGGATTCCTAAGCCTCCGAGGTGGCAATCAAATACGTCTCCTCTTCACCATAGAGGTGGGAAAAAGGGTTTACAATTACTTGATTACTCTTTTATCAAATTAATCAATTTTTAAAGATGAATAGGTATTTTAATTAATTTGCCATAAATGTATTATCTATTCCTAAACAAATATAGCTATCTTTACACAATATACATGTAAATACAATTTCATATGATTTAAGATGTATTTTTTTTAAATAATGTAATGTACCATTGTAAATTAATTGAAGAAAATATATTATTATAACGAATTTGAAATACTTTTTACAAAATCTTCATCATTTTTATGGTTTAATTTGGGAAATAAACCGTTTCAGCTACTTATGTAATAAGATTTCCACCAGATGTTTCTTATACGAAATATTTTCCATAAATGATATCAATGGTTATTCAATCTGTATAGTATTAAAAGAAGACAAAGATATGACAAATACTTTCGACGAACTATTAAGAATATACCTAATTAAGGACAATTAAGCTGAAGAACAAAGGCCGTTGATATACGATACAACAATCAATTTATTTCCAGATCATCGATTACAAAGGAGCGGAACAATTGAAGCACACCTTATAAGTATAGAGGAGCTGATCTCATTGGCGTCATGCCTACCTGACTGATGACAGAGCCGTAATTCTATCCAAGATGATTTCATTTGCCGAAAACAAAAAAATCGATAGCACGGAGTTTACTGAAGTGCACCCATTCAGGCAAATAATAAAAAAAAATATTGCCATTTTTTGTCAGATAAAGTAATATCATACTTACGCGGAGATGTATATAAAACATTGCCAATATTAGGCCATAAATACGTTGCGAATTCCGATAGAAATTATTATGATTTGATTTGTGATCCCATAAAACCCCTTCCTCTATCCCGAATCCCGATCCTCTTCAATCCCACCAGCTCAAGGATTGCCTTTTGTTTGTCTTTTCAGCTATGAATCTTTTATAGACAGAGGAGAGACAGAGAGTGGAACAGCAATCGCCATAGAAAGTGCCAGATCAAAGGCGATTCGACGACTCCCCAAGAAGCGAATTTATGATTTTATTTTGCACACATCAAATTTCTGGGGGTGAAAAGTTGTCGCACAAAGCGTCAACGTCGTTTCATCCCCCCTGAAGGTGGATTTGTGAAAGGGTACTTAAACAGCGTTTCTTCTATTCGTCTCTCATTTTCCTCGAGACGTTTTTTGTTCTTCCGTAAACTTGCCATAACCCTTCGTAAATCAGCTACTGAACAGCTCCAAATTCCAATTGTCCTCAAGGATACCAACACCCCATCACTCAACGTTGCCTTTAAATCAAAATGAAATCCAAGCAAAATGGACAAATATAACTGCTATTCTGTCACATGACAATCATTCCATTATTGCCACTCATTACTCTTCATCTCTCACTTTTTGAGATTGCACTTTCTCACCCCTAATATCACGAAGGTATTAAATTCATTGCTTCTTTTTTACAATAAATAGATTAAATTAAACTTTATTAAAATGACAAAAATTAATTATAAAATAGAATTTGATTAGTTTTTTATCTCAGCTCTTCGAACATTTTATATCATATTTATTTTGTACTGAAAAGTATAAAAATGCATAATTGAACTGTGGATCAAAATTTAGTTTCAGAATAATATGCATAAATTAAAAAAAACAATCAGGTACTATTTTACTATGAATAAAAAGTTACTTAAACAACACGTGACACAATATAATTATATTAAAAAATGACGAAAATATAACAAAACGAATTAAATTAGTTTTGTAAAAGATACAAGTGTTTAAAAATTTAAAAAAACATCGTTTTTTCATGTTTTTTAATTTTCATATTTATGTGACTAAGAAGTAAAAAGTAAGAAGACTATACTGTACATATTAAGTTATTGTCTAAACTAAAGTAATTATGAAATATAACTGTAAAGTTAACTGAAGTTTCAGTTTAAAACTTTTGATATATCATGAAAGTTGGGCACTCAATCGGTAAATTCAGATATGAGAACACCGATCTTTTAAACTATATTTGGACCTCAGAAAAAATAATAGAGTAAGATTTAGATTTTAAAGTATGTGACTTTCTAGGGGAGGTATTGGTAAAGATACTGTAAAGATTTGTCAATAGAATTGAATAAATCAATTGAATGAACTGTGTCTATAGTCGCTCCCCAAGTACTCGGGAAGAAATTTCTTCTTTGCGGAATTTGTTAGAATGAGTCAAACCAATGCCAATGTTTTGAAATTAAAATTTTGTTCGCAAATAAATTTAAAGGCACTTATACATATAAAAAGACAAGTCAGGAAGTGATGGGAATGTTCTCCCTTCCTTGTTGTAAAGCAAGACAATCGTCTTGGAAAATTTGTTACAATTTTACACAGGACCGAAGTCAAAACGGCGAGCCCTATAAATTATCACCAAATTAAAAGCTATATTTTTTAAAAAATTAAATCCAAAATATTACCATTTCCACAAATAAAACCCTGTACAAGTAATTTCATAATTAACATTTTCTTGTGTCACAACTATCTTACGTATATGTACCTACATGTGTTTTCGACTTCCATAACTATTTATCACAATCAATCTAACATAGTACGGTCTAGCATAAAGCAACGAGTGAGTCGTCTCTGCAACGGAATCTTCCTCTTCCAAGTTCTGCAGTATACGCTAATTGAATTTCAATTTCGATTCATTCGAAAAGAGAGTGAAATCAAACAAAAAGCCTTAATTGCAGTATACATGGAAGAGTCGAACTAGTTGTCAAGACTTGTGAAATTTATTATAATTACTATCATTGATCCAGAGAGGAGAAAACAAAGCCACAAAACAGAGTTGTAGTAGTAATTTAGGTGTTGTTTTTCGACCAATCTCTTGTTTGTGCACACAGCCTCCAGGTTGGGTAATTAAATTAGCCAAAGGTAGGATTTTATTGTTATCCAGCACTGGGAGGAAAAAGTGTAGTTTAAACGTGCTCCAAATATATAAAAACAATCCAATAGATTTTCTATTCAGAACGAGTAGCAAACCCTTTCCACAAAATCCCAGAAAAGAAAAGTCTGAACAAAAACAGTGATAGTACTGTTTGCTTCTTTTGGTCGACAATAAATTATGATTTTATGAAAGCTTTTTTACATTCCCAGCTTCCACAAGCTGCAACATTTAAACAAATGCCGACAAAGACAAAAACAAAAACAGTGTTTAACAATAAACCAAATTACAATAGTATACTTAACAAACTTTCCAAAATGGAGACAGACTTTTGTTATACATATCGACGACGAGAACATGTCAAATGTAATCCAATTAATTAGATCTCCATGCGGACAGTTTTTGCAGCTTTTTGCTACAGAAAAATCCGTGATGCAGTTTCAATTATTCCAACCGTTTGCCATTGTCTAACAAATTGGCATTTTCACTCCACCTTTTCATTCTTCCTCCAACGAACGCCATCAACTAAAGCTTTATAGAAAAGTTTGTGCCAATTGGAAAATTTGCAAACACTCAACTATTGATGTATGTGTGTATGGTGCCCTTTTTACCACTACTGGACTGAATTATTTATCACAGCTAATGTGCTGCTGCTGTAGCCTTGAAGCCAAGTGCTCTGAATTATTTATTCCACGTATCGATGACACATATCTTTGCGGTGGCTGCTTGTCATTATTTTAATTATATAACCCTACAGATTTGTGTCCCATTTAGACGCGTAATTACAGAGAATTTGCTAAGAAATCCAATTTAATCGATCCAAATTGGAAACGATAAAGGATAAGGATCAGATATCTGATGCTTATTAAAGGTTAATTTCCTTTATGACCATTCCAGTTAATGCAATTTAATTGATCGATAATTAAAATTAATGCATTTTTTAATTAATGTTCAATTTTAATGGAAAATGTCATTTCAAATTATGGTTTTTAACTTTTGATTATTTCATCGATTTAAATGAGACAATTTAGCATTAGAAAGACCGTTTATTTGATAATGCTTATTAATTGAGTTTGATACAAAACTTTCTGTTAAAAAAATAATAATTTATATTAAAAGTCTTTGATTAAAAAAGTATTAGTACCGTAGTTCCGAAATATAATACATAAAATAAATTTTATATAACAGGAATAAAATGTTTTTTTTTTATTTATAAAACGTAGTACAGTTTAATTGTTAATTGTCATTATTAAACATGAAAAATCTAATTGCAAGCAAACAATAAACCTAATTATTAAATGACCAATTAATCAATTCAAATTTGCTATAAATCGTAATTACAGCACACGACATGTTCAAATGTCTAAACTGCTTTATGTGGGTGGGTATCTAATTACTGGCCTTGATCAGTCATCCTCCGTAAGGTCTATTGAATAGAAACAACAACAAAAACTCGAGAAAAAACCCAAATGAAACAATTACATGGGTGACAACCTATACATCTTCAAAAGCTAAAAGTCACGAACCAATTACTGAATCAACTTTAGAAATTGAAACAAATAGTGGTCGAAAAATGAAGTCAAAGACGCAATAAAAAGCTAGATTACATCAACTATCTATCTCAAAATATATCAATTACTCGTTATGAGTTTCCGAGTATCGAATGTTTTACGTTTTTTATGAATGTGTGTTTAATTGAACCGATCCAAGTACTGGTATACTCAACGATATTCTGTTGCAGAATCCAATTGATTTGAATTGTCATTGAATTGGCGAATCCCATTACGATTTTACTGCAATTTGAGAATTTTGAGAACTTGGTTTCGCTCTATTCAACAATTCCATTTAATAAAACTTTGCCATTCACATCATGGGTCGAATCCGTAATTAAAGATCAGGAAAACTGCACACTCTGCCAACTGTATCACCTGTTTTTCTGCTGTTCTTGTTTTCGCGAATTAATTTATGCTAGAGCACTTGTTGAAATTCTCATGACTGTCTTGTTATTTTGCATTCAGAAATAACTAAATAAAATATGTATAATTACGTCCAACAACAGCAATAACGTTGAATGTGAGCAAATGAATCATGCCTAGCTAGCTCCTCAATGTAGTATGTACAGAGACCCGCATCATGTTGGGCGCTTGAAGAACAATTGTGGAAGAATTCATCATCTTCTCGATTTTCATAATTTAGACAAAAATGATCAGGAGCACTTTTAGTATTAGATAATTATGCTGAATGTTTTAACTCGAAAATAAGAATCTTTCTATATCTATTTTTTTATTAACCATAAAATTTCATTTACAAAAACTTTTTTATTTAAAATCTTTCAAAAATTTCTCTATTTGTCCTTTTTGAAAACGAAATAATAACAATACTAAACATAATTTAAAAAAAAAAAAGTAGTTTATAGAGTGTTTTATTAGTCTGAGTGGAAGTTTGTAGCCTTCGATTCACTCAGGCGATAATTACCTACATGTTAAAGTACGCTTTGAGAAATTAGCTAGAAAATTTTGCAAAGAAACCGTTTAAAGTTTCAGATGTTGTTGTAACTATTGAATTAAAATAAAATTTTATTTATAAATTTTCATTGTAAAATATAAATATTCAAAGTTAAACGTTTGTTCCATCCATACGAATAGTTTCAATTTTGAAATGACAAACCGTTACATTCATTTCTTAATTATTTGGGATGTACGGGTTAAAACAAATTTGATTCCAAATTTTATTTGAGACAACACCGTGTATTTATTACCAATACAAGATAAGGACTAACCCAAATTTAATCTTGAAATCATTTGTAAAAAAGCGCTAAGTTTGTGACGGATAAATTTTCGTTTTATAATTGTAGTTATTTTAAAAAAAAAACTTATTTATGATATATGTAGCTTATTAGGTAATAGTTTTTGGAACAATATTAACGGTATATTTTTTAAAACTCATAAACATTTAACATATAAAAACTCTTTTAAAATTTAAATGTAATATTTGTAGTAGTTTCTACCTCTCTTTTTCTTTTAAATTACAATTATTTAAAAATTTCACCCGTGAAATGATCCCCTTGTAATTTCACATTGAAAAGCCCATTGTCGTCCAATTAGTGTTGGTAGTTGTTCAAACGGAATGGAGATATGTGTGTGAATTATAAATAATAATTGAATCAAAACAACAGCTAAACTCAAATTGTAATGAGATATTAATATGCTGTAATTTCTTGCTCAAGGTTTCCACAGCCCATTACCAACTGCATCGCGGGGCCGCCACACACCGCTATCCACTCCCATTATCTAACCATCATCATCGCCGGAGACGCAAATGTGTCGCACATCGACGACGAATTTGCACAATATGGTGTAGAAGCAGCTACCTTTCTTTGGCCAGGTAGCGACAAGCTGGTAAATTTGTAACATTACTCCTGATTAACGCTCTAGTGAGAAATGATAGCAGTGACAGGTGTCCAGCAGAACACACGGTAAAACAGTCCTGGCCATCGTTATTATTATTCTACAGTCTTCAGAGGCATGTGTGCGTTTGGTTTAATTAACATTTTACACTTGGGAATCGTTGTTTAGTTGCAAGGCTATGATTAGATTGGTGTTTAGACTTAACTCTGTGATTAGGTTAGAACAGATGTAGATACAAATATTTCCATTAAAATTATTAAATCAAACAGAAACTTGGTTTATGAAACAAATTTTAAAAAGTACAGAAATATTTTAAGATTTTTATAATAATATTATCTTCAAATGCCATTTCTAAAGTAAGAATTTCATGTAGATTTGTCTTCTTTAAACCTGGATACTCTATCCAAAAGCAACAAAACAAACTACTACTAGTGAATTTAATTCAATATAATAAAATAGTACCCGGTGAATTAAAGAGGGGAATTACAACGAAAAGAAAGGTGAATCAACCGGCAGAGAATGAGAGTGAAAGACAAATAGACAGACTGTGTTGTTGTGGTAATAAAACACCTGACCTTCGAGGCAAGAGAATTGAAAACCGTAAATGTAGTTTATGCAGCGAACTCCGCTGAACCTCCACAGGATTATTAGGGGAGAAAGAGGAAGTGGAAACAGAAATTAGTAAGGGTGGATGACGATGACACTGGCCCATCTGATTCCGATGTGTGGTTTCCAACCCAAAAAAAACTAAAAATCGACCGCCAAAAACCATTTCCTAGGCTGCCATTTATGTCTAGCCTAATGTGGATGTAAAAGGATATTAATATTTATCGTATTTTTGGGATTAAAACCCCCGGCCCATGGATTGATTCGGGCTCTCAGTTGTCAATAGCATTTTTCGTTTGATGTGTTTAAAGGCAGCACCCGTTTCCAACTAATAAAAACCAAAAACACACAGATAATAAAAACGCAAAAACGAATTCCATGGAAGCGGAAATAAAACACCGATTGGTTTGGGAAATTCTAAACCACTATCCAATCGAGAACCGATTGTTTTGAGCGGCCATCATCATTTCCAATAGTGTTTCAGTTTGAGAGGAAAATCCTCAAAATAGAACTCTATCTGTACGAATCAATAAATATTTGCATTTTTCCTCTGAACTCATACAAATTCAACATTTGGCAACCTACAGTTTTGGGGCAGAAAACCCCAAAACCAGAATGGAGGTTTTTAAATTTAAAAAAAGTTGACATTTATTGACTATATAGGCACAAACTGTGGTAAAAATTATACAAACAAAATCTTTCCTTAAATACGATACAAACAAAAATATATGTTATGTTAAGTTAGATTCAATTGATATTAAGGCAATAAACATTTGTTCTGTCAAAAACATTTTAAAGGACTATAGATTTAAGCTACTATAGAGTATTTTTTCTGTAATATCAAAGCGTGACTTCACTGAAAAATTTCATCAAATTGATTAAAGTTAATTTTGTTGTTAATGGCTTCCATTTTAGATTTTTGTGTTAATTTATTTTAAAAACTTGTATGAAAAATGATCAAAACTATTTTTAAACCCACGGGCCTTCTTCAATATAATATATATATCATATATTTGAATAAATAATAGATTTTTCACATATAAAATGTATTGTGTTTTATAATTTATTTGAAAATTGTTAAAATATTTGATTGTTAGTTCTATTCAATCCTTTTTTTTTAAATTCTACTTACTGAAATAGTTTCAATCCGTATTTGATCTTCCCGAAAAGACGGTTAATTACCAATTCTTGAGAAATTTATTTTCAAAACAAGTCTATGAGGTAATGTTTCCCATGGCGACAATCTAATCCATTTGAGGAGTCTTTTGAAATTGCCTTCATGTGTGGCATTTCCTAAAACCGCATTCACCAAACACCACCAGAAAGAAAATGAAAACGTTGAAAAGTTCGCAACCATAAAAATGTTCAAGGAATTGTTGCCTTTCTGTTCTCTCTCACATCCAATCCAGGCAGTAAAAGACTGGCAACCAACCCTGAGCTGTTAAAGAAGAGACGAAACCCCAACAAATTAGGAAATAGTTAAAAGTTGTACCTTTTGTTAAAAAGTTAATTGCCAGAATAAAACGGTTCTTTATACGCACACACACACATACACCTGACTCTGTGTGTAGTTCATCTTATAAAGTGCTCTCTTTCCAAGCCACCGACCACAAAAGACTCTTTCGTTCTACCTTTTTCTTGCTCCAAAGTAAGTTCCAAGCACAGCAGATTAGAGAAATTTTCACACACTAAAAACCTTTTTTTCTGACGAAATTATTCGCTTGTTGGAAAAAAGAAAAAAAATAAATCCAGTTCATTGTTTGAGGCACACATTAAATGGTTTATTATTTTTATTCGTCGTGGAAATATTAAATGGTCAAAATACAGTCCCATAGTACTTAAGTATTTACCTGGAGAGAGGAGTAGAAGAGTTGGGGAGAAGACAAAGTCCGAAATGAAATGGAAAGAAACGCTTTTAGAGTAAAAGTGTCTATGGGAAGTGGACTGTAAGCTTCAGAGAGCGAGACAAAAGAAGTGAATTAAAAGCATGAAACAATAATGTTATTTAGAAATGGTGGAATGAAACTAACCGAATTGAGACAAAGAAAAAACAAATTCGCTACCCAGCAAAGTAGCCGATGAACTCTTTTACATTTTACTCTTACCATTCTGTTTTTTCCGTACTATTCAATAGACTACTACGATGGGAATATCAGTTTCTATATAGTATGGTTTTTAAATGTCAATTTGTTGCTCTCCAGCTCTCTTGTCATGTGTCCCCAATTAACCAATTACATACAAATTATGCAAACAAATATGGGTCATAATTTATCCGGATAATCGGCTTTTACATTTCGCAACAATTTTTGTATGTTTCTGATAATTCCCTGATTCAATAATTAATTCACTTCATACATCGACACTGCTGCTCCAAAGACTCATTAAAATGTTTGTTATTTATTGGAATAATTGAAATTTCTGTTTGTGAATCAATAGGCATTTCAAAAATTAAACTGTGCTCGATGAGTGTGAGAACAGGGATAAATAATCCGGGAATAAATAATGATTGGTGAATGGAAAAAGTTTCCAAATGAATGAACCATTCTCTGCGTTTATAAATTTTTATGTAATTATTATTAATATGGAAAGATATCGCTGAAATAATATAAAGGAAAACTTTTAATTAATAAAATATACACCAAGTCAAGATGAGAAGCAATACTTAATGTATAGTTCTTCTTTCGTCCCTTCTGTTCCGGGAGGCGAGGAAAAAATGTTATGAATTAATTGGAGTGACTAAAATGAGGAGCATATCTATATTTTAGTATCGACAGAGAGGAGCGCAAGCTTTTGTTGGACTTTGGAAGAACAATGACTTCCCGACGAAGACGACGATGCTACGATGATGACGACGTTTATGGGGTAGGGAAGCAAAGAAAAGAAGTCTCATAAAAAGCAATAAAATGTCCATACAAACGGCACACTGCGGAATCTGAGCCCACCATCCAAAGCGAGAACACAAAGCAACAAAGTGAAAATTCGGCAATAGTCTGAGAGGTGAACGGGGGGGCCAGAAAAATGAAAGAAAGTGGAATGCTTCTTCCTCCTATGTGATGCGCTCCAAGAATGCCCGCCAGCCGCTTTGTTGATGCCAGTTAAATGATAAAATATTATTAACTACACGGCCATGATGATGGCTGGCAAAGATAGAAAAAACAAAAGAAAATAAATTCCTCGAAAAGAAGCTTCTGTGGGACCATAGTCTTATACTTCCGAGTCCTCCTGGAATCTTTAAAATGCCGTAATTATTCTACGACTCTCGGTCTTTAGCTGAGAGAAAACCACCCCTCTGCTAATTCGTTGCGGTTTGACCGATTCGAATTTCCGGTGCTTCTCTCAATCTTTCTCCTCTTCCTCTTAGTCTGTATTCGCCCACCACCTCCGCAAACAACCTTCATTCAATTATTTTTTAATTAGCCACTGCGGTGGTGGTCGAATTCGGGGACTTGTTGAGTCTCAGACCAAATTAGCCGGTATCTGATTTTTATTAGTATTATGTTCTTCTAGATTAGATTTTATTTTTACGCACAGTTGTAAAGCCCCGCAGCGATTAAGGTAATGGCTAATTAAACATGTGTTTAAGAATTATAGAAAAGAGAGAAAAGGTTTTGATTTCTTCGAAGAAATTTTGCATGCAACTTTAAAGAGAAACTTATGTAGGGGTTTCCATAAAGGGGCTTTATTTTAATATTGGAAAAGATAAGGAATCAATATACGTTTATTCAATATTAAAGGGTAATGGTTTGTTATTAAAAAGGGGGCAATTACAGCCAAATTTTATTTTTGAGGAAGGTATAATCTTTTTCTTTTACGTTGTTGGACAGAAAAAAAATGTTTTTTGTTGTATCACTAAATACAATTAAATCTCAGTATATTTTTGATAAAAAGTAACCCCAAACCTAAAGTTCATTAAAATTTAAACTATTTTCGCGAACTGGAGAAATTTAATCGAGGTAATTTTCATGAAGATTAATAATGTTTCTAAAATTAGATCTATTTGACTCACCTCTTCTTCGTTGCTGGCTGTATTGACCGAGTCCATGCTCTGTGACAGGGCGAGCGGTGCCATCGGGGTCATTTGTCCCATGGGGTTATCCATATTGTTGTTGCTGCTGCTGTTGTTGTTATTGAGATTGGTAGCCGTTTGCGCTGATGCTGTAGAGGCCAGCGACGACGCTGTGGAGGACGTCGAGGCGGGAGACGTGGCCGCCGGAATCGAGCCGCTTAGCTGCTGAGCTGTTGGCGAATTGACACTGTTGCTGGTCACCACGATTGACGACTGCTGAATTGGCGAGGAGTTTGAGACTGCAGCTGCCAACGAGCCAACTAGGATCGATTGCTGCTGTTGTTGCTGATGCTGTTGGGCTAGAATTGGGGCAGTGTTTGCCGTCGCCAGGATTGAGTTGAAGGTGTGCTGAGGATGGGTCAGCGGATGCGGACTCAAGTGCTGATGATGGTGCGAAAGATGATGATGGTTGAATTGGTTCAAGTGTGCAAAATGCTGCTGTTGCTGCTGTTGTTGGGCAACGATTGCGATGGAATTGGCCTGAGATTGCAGGGTGGCCAATGCGGGAATGCTGATCAATTGCTGGTGCACGGACACGGACGGTGTAACGGTTGCCTGTTGCCTTAGCCTCTTCGGTGACAACACCACCTGTGGAGCGCTCAGGGGCGGTACTGGCGGCGCTGGCCTTCGTTTGACCGCAGTCGACGAAATGGTGATCGTTATTCTATATTATCGTCTCTGAATCGAACACCATGTGCCGATTCTGGAATAAAACAGAGAGAAAAAATATAATTAAAATATTGATTCAATTAACAGCTGGTTTTATTTATTAGTAATTATTCAAATGCAATACATATTTTTGGTTTGCATTTGCTGTCAATTGTACAAACTAATCAATTTCAGTTTTATGGAAATTTCGATCACTTATAATAATTATAACATCAAAATTAATTTATTAAATTTACATTAGAAGGTCCTTAGTCGCGAATGTAAAAATTGACACCCATTTCTTTATTCGCTACAAAAATTTCATTACTCGCTGATTTATTAGACATTTATATACGAGTACAAAATCGTATTGGATAATATGAAAAGTAACCCTGTTTTGAATGTTACGAAACATTGAAAAAAGAAATTACTGTTCAATGCATAACTACAAATTATTCCAAGGAAGAACTTAAGCCATGTATAGTACACTTTGAAATCATGTTGAAATTCTTTACACAATATGGTTAGAGGTGTGAAATGTGAAAAATGACAAATAATAGTGCTGCGCCACCTAGATACACAACATGGTAATTTCATACAAAAGCTGATTGTCTTTACTGTGTTTGATTGTCTCTCTTACCATCTTTTCGTTTTAAATGTATTATAATTGGAAATTTCCAAATCGACACGTTCGCCAACTAGTGGCAAATTTTAAAACTAGATATGTCAAGTGAATTAAATTTCAAATGGAATTTTTTCTATAAAATACTGTGCACATAGAATCCGGAAGATGTGTCATCAATAAAATAATGGCAGTTATCAGATTTTATAGTGAACCTTCTTAAAATTTGATTTTTATCAAAATTTTAATTTAAATCAAATTATTTGTATTGTATTTGTTTCGTGTACAAATATAATTTGAATTCAAGTAAAATTCCAATAATTCCATTAATTATTTTACGATGTCTTTCGAGACGGTTTACCACTAATGTATTCAATTCTATACATAGTATTTTTCACTTCGCCTTCGAAGAAATTTTATTTTCATATCACATTGATAAAATCAATAAAACTTGTCAAATTTTACAAAAATTATGTTAAAATTTGTTATTTTTTAAGGAAATGGACAATTATACTATAAAATTCGAATGACCTTTTTTATGCCTGCAGATCATAAGTAATTTGAATGGTTTAATTAATAGAAATTCCCACTAATAAAGAACTACCACTGTAATTTAGCGGATTGGAATTAAAACAACATAAAATTTTAATTTTTAATAGGAAATTTAAGCTCCTTGCTAATTAAATCGTCAAATCAATTCCTTCTTTTTACATTTTTTTAAAAATAATTTTCTAACAACAAACATTGGGCAATTTCATCCACTCTCTCAAGACGAAATTAATTAAGCTGATGAAATAAAGTGAAATGTCAAGAATAAAATAGCCACGAGGCAAACACAGCGAGAACTCCCTTACAGTCAGTGTCACACAGAGGGACTGGTGACAACAAAACAAAAGGACAAATCCAGACGGGGTCCGGGGATGAAATGAAATGATAGTGACAGGTAGCAGAAAATCAATATTAAAGTAGCCCTGTGTCATTTCGTTAAACGTTCAGAATGTTGCAGAAATTCGCTCATAAATTTATTTGAGAGGACGTCTGTGTTCGGTGTTTGCCTTCAATTAATCTTCGGCAGCAGAGGTTCAAGAAAATTGCCTTGACTCCCTCCGTTTGAGAGTGACACAAATTCCTGACACTGGATCCGATAACAGTATCAGGGGTGACTAAGTGACAAGCTTTTATATTTGCGATACACTTCTACCATATTGCCCGTTATTAATTTCAATGTAATTGATAAATTTCAGCTTTTTGCAACACCACGGCTTCTTGCTCCTTTCTTCCTTCCTCCTCTTCTCTCCCCTTTTCCCTTTTTTCTATGATGCTCACACTCACTGGCAATTTTCCTGAAATTTTATGTCATAAATCACATGGTTTCCACCTTTTACTTGATTTATAAACGAGCCTAGGCAATCATCAAATTAAACATATGAAATATTGCGTAACCGTACTTCATTTTTATTTGCAAGCGTTTTGTCTTCGCTTCGCTCTGATACTTTTGAATTTATATAACTTTATTTTTATTGCCAATATATAATATTTTTAATTTGTAACATCTTAGTGATGCGATAACATCAAATAAATTAAAATAAAATTAAAATAAAATACTAACAAAATTTGGTGCAATTTTGAGATGAAAGTTGCTGTCCTATGTTTCGAAAGGAGCGATGTCTAACCACCCAAGAAAAGATATGTAATAGAGTTATACTTATTCTTATACTTCTGTATATGTAATTAAATTTTAAAATAACTATACTAATTTTAAAAAAAATTCTATTGTTTAAATTTTATATAAAAAAAATTGTCAAAAAAAGAAAGAAATTCATTTAAATTTTTTATCAATTTTAAATTTCCAAAAATAATTTATTAAAATAAATTTTCCTAAACATACGAGTATTATTTAGGTTTGAAAATAGTAAAAAGAGAAAGCATATTATTCCTTAAATAAATACGATTTAGGGAAAGTGTGCTTCTATCTTTAATTGGACCGTGCATCAATTCTATGGCCATTTGAAAGAGAGAGATCAGTATCTAATAAAAATATACTCCCACGCACAACCCCCTAGCATAAATATTATTAATATAACATTAAGTTGAAAATCCTCATTCCTTTTCCCCAACAACGATATCAGTTCTGTTTATATCTTTTCTCTTCTCTCCACTTCTCTCAGGTTTAGTCTTGTCTGTTTACCGACATTATATCGCCATGTTTAATATTTTGATGCATATCCTCGGAACGTGATCGAAATAAAATTTTCATATGATATTATTAAGCTCTAATAGCACATGTGATGTAAATGTTTAAGTTTGCTGAATGCAAAGCGTTTCCACACTCTGCACTTAGGGACGAAAAATAAATAAGAGAGAAAAACTAGGAAAAGGGAATGTTTTTCTTTTCATTTTCATGAAATTTTGTAATTTTGTTAACATAGAATTATGCTTTTAGTTTTACATTAATTAAATGTAGTTTAACGAATTTAATTGTCAAATAATCTAATGAAGTGTAGTATAATCCATTCTTTAATTGCAAGGGTTGGCTTCGGTGCAGGGAAAGAATTCTCGCAACACATCATGATCTGTATTTTCCAAAAAAAAACTGACAATAAAAACTAACCGTACAAGTAATATAATATAATAATATTAAACCACTCCAAAACAGTGTCGAGATCAATACTGCCCTAGTGTGCAAGAC